>WYDK02065699.1:0-11328 GCA_009867345.2 Toxicodendron radicans | reverse complement strand
ATATTACTCTAGAGCGAGCTACAATGAGTTGTAAGTAAAATGACAATAGTTTTCCCTCTCCTTTTTCGTCTCTCCTCGCTTTCTTCAAGCGTTGCTCCTTATATAGCCACCGTTCTGACAATTCGTGGGAGTAGATGGATTACGGTGATCTACGCACGCATTATCCCGAATTTCCTGGACCTTTTACAGAAATCCCATGCTTAATCCTAGTTAAACCAGCCTTAGATGCTTCATCCATGCTTTGCAACAGTAATCGCATTAAATGCTATTAGCTGGCGTTTCTTGGAAGTCACTCAATTCTCTGCTTCGGGCTGTCAATGGAAGCAAGGACACGTGGCGCGCTCTCGCTCGTCAATCTTGCATACTCGGCCTGGGATACATGGCATGCATCCAACGGTGGGAAAAGTCCCTCCAACATTAACCCCCCAGTTTCCAGTGATCGCGAGCGGTCATTGGAAACTTTTGAGAGGGCTAAAAACGGGATGCGCGGCCTACCACGGATATTCGAGGCGCGACCTTCTGTGATACGGTACCTCTTTGGCTCTCAGAGATGTGATCTCCTCTGATATTGGCAGTCGAATGTCTTTTCATTTTCTGGCTTAAGCGGCGTAAAAACCGTTCGTGCTAGCAACTTTAATCCATTCGAAAACCTACTGGCCTGTACCAAAGCATCCAATATTGTCACTGGAAACCAAGACAATATAAATGCTACTCACTAGGAGGTGAATCAAGGTCGACTACCGTCTACGCTGCCTCAATAGATCACTGGTAACCAAGGGGTTGGAACATCCAACCTAGAAAACAGTCAGTTATATGACATGGTTAGTTCGCTAACTAATGCGGTGCAGGTGATGCAACAAGGAATGTTAGGATTAATGAAGACGCATAGAACAAACCCAGATTTTGATCAGTCGGTCTTTACAGAACCTACCCCAAGCAAGTGGGATATGCATCAAGGCGACCAATCTGACTTGTTAGCAAGTAGAGGCGCTCTCAAACCTCGTCGTGAAACAACACGTTTTGGCTGCAATTATGAAGCTCGCGATCTTGCTAATCCTAGGAGCCGACCGGGAAAACAACCTGTTGGGGAAAATAATGATAATGTCCTCTTGGAAAATACTTGGCGAAACACTCAAAATCAGTGTGCCGGTTTTAACCCACGCTCAAGACAAGATCGTCCTTCACTAGCTCGTCAGTCGAATGGTATTAACCGACGTTCCAATTCTGACCAACGTCACAAAGAGGAGATTGAGTATGACAATACATATTAGCTAAGTCATCATGATTCAACCTCGCGCAAAAGCGCGCATATCAGATTGATACCTTCCACTGATTTCATGACTCATCTTATGGAGCAACGAGGAAATAGAGCTCGAGCGTAAAACGTTCTCGACAACGAATAATTAGATTGAGTACAGAGAATGCTCGATGATATTAGAGCCCAGAGAGACCATCAGGTAGACGAAGTAGTCATCTCTCTATTCTCAAAGGAAGTCCGCTAGATGCCACTCCCTCAGGGGTTCAAGGCACTGGACAATAAGTTTGATGGAAATGGTGAGGCCAAAGATCACCTCGATGCTGTCAATGATCTGATAGAGCTGCACCAGGTCTCCGACTTTGTGAAATGTCGTTATTTCGCCGTAACATTAGTCAGAGACGCCAAGAGGTCTTCCCTCATTCTTTGGATTTTTGGTGACGCTTCAGTTGTCAGGAGTGGTTAGTAATGATGGCGCTTGGTTTTCTTCACCCATTCAAGTGTATAAATGGAGTTAGCTATATCCTTCAGATATACGCTGTCATGAACATTTCATTCATTTCCCAATATCCAATTACGATTTACTCAAGCAAGTATTTCCCAGTCCTTTCCATCTGTCAATCAGAATGGACCATTCTCTGCGCAGAGGTGATCCCGAAGAGACTAAAACCCCCGAATGGCCAAGGAGGGCCAACAACGATGGGGCAGGCCCCTCCCGTCCCTTCACTACTGAGGGGAGGAAGAGTCCCCAAGTTTCAGTTGGAAGTGTGTGATCCCCATCTCCCGGGAATCGTGTAGATGATATATTGCCTGACGCTGCAGTCAACGTTGATATTGCGGGGCCTTCTCACAGAGGGAGAATGATCCCCACCATTTCGGTCAGGCTTCGTCCAGGGGGCAAGTTCTGAGAGTCACTAACATTTAACTCGCCTCGCGATTTAACACGCAAGTACCGACCTTACCCCGAGCATAAACTTTCGAGGCTACGATGCCTGTTGTCATAAGGTTGAGATTTCCTAAGCACACTAATTACGGACTGCCAAATGTGCCGTTGTGCCATCTGGCGTGTCAGAAAAAGGACGACTATTGTGTCAGGGGTGTGATGCATTATCCCCGAGATGGCGATTATGCTCCCTGAATGGATAAATGACGAGTGGCATAAATCGGACGGCTAGGGTCGTTTCATATTCCAAAAGGGATTATTATAAAATCTTTTGCATGTGAAGTTTTCATTACCTTCCCTCTCTTTTACTTTCAAACAAAATTGCGCCCTCGAAGCCTGGATTACGCTCCCCCTAATTCCTCTCACCGTCGTTCAGGGTTTTGGTAAGTCGCTTCTCCCCCATTTTTTTATCCTTGCTTTTGCTAAAGGAATGGTGCTGCTTCGGCAACGCTCTTCTTCATTGAGTGATTGATGCTTTCGCCCGGAGTCTCCATGTTTCGAGGGCGAACGTGTTTATAATAACCTTTGAGGATTCCACCAACACATGACACTTGTTCCCGTGCATTTACAGGTGTTCCGTCCCTCTTGACTCCAAGGTTATGGCTATCGACGATGTTTTGGCCACCGACACTCATTTTGGCAATGGTTCCAATGAGCGTGTAGGGTCCACAGTAGGTGCTACTATGAGTGGTCATTTGCCAAAGGCCGCCCCTCTTTCGCCTAGGACAAAGGGCTCGGGCTCCACTGGATCCGTCGCTCCGATAGCTTTTGCTCCCCCTTCCAGGCTACCTCCCTCCCTCCCTCCCTACCGGAAGGAGAGTTGGCTTGCCTTAGGGAGGAGTACGCGATATCATGTAAACTCCGGCCGGAGGTCACACGCCTAGAGACCCTCCAGCGGGTTTTGCGACAATCTCTGAGACGATTTTGAGGTGTGGGTGTCTCTTCCCTTACACGCTTTCATAGCCAGTCTTCTGAGGCGGTTCGAGATCGCCCCTCTTCAATTGACTGCCAACTCGTATATTCATATTGTTGGCATGCTTGTTGCCTTTCGCAAAGCGAGGATGGGTACCCCAGCAGTGAGCGAGTTTGTTCATATGTATGGGTTGAGACCGAGTAGGACGAGATTGTATTATCTGTCCAAGACAAGACAGACCGGTTCCGGGCTAGTTAACCTCATGAATAAGATCTCTCACTGGGATTCAAACTACTTTTTCTTCCGTGAGGATGGAATCCCGCCGTTTGGTACAACGAGTGAGTGATTTGTCGCCCACCGTTTGTTTGAGCTGTCGCATTGGTTTTCTAACTGATCGTCATTTTTTTAGTTAATCGCGAAGAACCGTATGTACCGATTAGCTCGCAACGGCGACTATTGCAATTTAGCGAGCTCTCCGAAGACGAGCGAAATGTCGAGAAGTTACTTTCGCAGGGAATCCTGAAGGACTGCAGGCTTTGTCCACCTACTGCTCGTTTTCAAACAGTTTTTATGACTTTCGTTTCAAGCCATAGTGAGTATACGAATCCTTATGGTACACTTGCGCACTTATTTTGCTTCTGACGCGTTGCTAACATTTTTTGCAGAGATGTGGGCCAGAAAACCCTCCGACCTTCTCCAAGGTGGAAATGCTGGTGCATCGAGTTCTAGGCCCACTATTGCGGGCTCTAAGGGACCTGGCCTCGAAACCACTCAAGCCATCCCCTAGGTTGAAGCACAGGGGGCCGCGCCTCCTCCCAAAAGAGAGGGGAGCGGGGTCTCTACTCGGCGGGGCGCTGTTGAGATAAAAGAAATGGCTTACTTGCTGGCCCCTCACAAGAGGCAAAGGGAAAATGCTCCGTCCCTCATTGGGTATTGCACGGGCCCAAAACAAGCCAGAGGCTCGAAATAAAAAGACGTTTTGGGCCTGGAGGGGTTCAACGTGCCGACTCGCATCTTGCTCGGGACCATACTCCTTGATGAAGTTATCACCAAGGAGGATTATGAGGCTTCAAGGAAGGCTTCCTTGTTGCAGTCCTTTCAACACACTGTGCTTATGATGGGGAAGGTACTGATCTACTCTTTAACTCCCCTTCTTCTTCGAACGTGAGGAATTTCCTATGTCATGATATTTTCTCTTGTTTGCGAACTAACACAGGGTTGGAATAAACTTCCACTTCTCCATCAAGATGCATCAGCGGTCCTGGGGGCACCGATAAAATAAATGAGGAATTGGAGCGGGTGAAAAAGGTTGTTCCGGAGGATGTTGCTCGCCTTGAGCCTGAGCTTGATATAGCCAAAGTTGAGGTAGCCAAGAGGGACGAGGTGCTGGCGGCGGCTTTGGAGGACGCTAGAGAGAAAGAGTCCCAGTATCGTGATGAAATCGAAGTTTGGTAATTAGAGAAAGGGGTTCTCCAGTTCCAACTCAACAATGCTAAGAGTCAGATTGAGGCGTTTCAGTCTCAATTGGTATCTTTGGGGAAGAGAATGGGTGAGCTTGAAACGAAGGTTACCCGACTCACTGCGGCCTGCACTGACTCTGAGCAGACTTCCGCTGTTGCTGCTTGTGAGACGTCAGTGTTTCTGCTGTAACAGACCTACTAGGCTCATCCAACAATCGACTACTCTTATCTCCTCGAGGATTATCAAGAGGAGATTTAGAAGTTTGCTTCTCAGGATCTTAACTAGGTCTGAGAGCTCCAGCCCGTGGATCCTTAGTGCTTGGGATAATCTTCCTCAGGACGAGGTCCCCGGGGTCGAAATCCCTTCCCTTGACTTTACGATTGAAGTATTGCTTCACTTTCTGTTGATAGGTCGTTACCCGTAGTCGGACCTTATCCCTATGCTCGCTTATCAAATCGAGCTTGAGCCACAAGAGTTATTCGTTCACATCTTTGGTGAAGGCTTCTTGTTTGAAGGTGCTTATCTCTACCTTTCCAGGGATCATAGCCTCGCACCATATGCTAGCGAGAATGGAGTCTCGTTAATAGATGTTTGAGTTGTCGTCCTATACGACCACAACACCTCCAGTAATTCTTCTGCCCAATTACCCTTAGCATTGTCGAGCTTTGCCTTTAGCGTATGCTTTATAACCTTGTTCGCAGCTTCCACCTGTTAATTAGCCTAGGGGCGGTATACGACTGAGAAAATCTTTCGAATTCCTAACCCTTCGCAGAATTCCTTGAATTCGTTGTTGTCAAATTTCTTTCCATTGTCTGTGACTAGGGTGTGTGGGATTCCAAACCGACAGACAATATTCTTGTAAACAAAGTCCCTGAGTTTGCTCGTCGTAATGGTTGCCAGTGGCTCCGCCTCTACCCATTTGGTAAAATAGTCCACCACGAACTTGACCCCACCTTTCCTAGGGGCCATTGGCCCTATGAGGTTGATTCCCGAAACTGCTAATGGCCAGGGACTGGTGAGTGTCTTCAGGTCTTGCGGTGGAGCTCGCGGGATATTTGCTAATATTTGGCACTTGTCGCATTGTTGCACGAACTTGGAAGAGTCTTCGTGCACCGTTGGCCAATAGTTTCCTTGGCAGAGGATTTTGTATGAAAGAGATCACCCACTCGTGTGATTACCACATAAACCCTCATGAACTTCTCAGAGGATATAGTTCGCGTCATTACTCGACACACATTTCACCAGCGGGGTGCTGAACCTCGCTTATATAATTGCTCGTTTATTAGTAGATAACGAGCTAACTTCACACGTAACGTGTGAGCTTCGTTCTTATTTTCTGGAACCGTCTCATCTCTTAGATAGGCTATAATTGGATCCATCCAGCTGCTGGCTTGCTCTATTGTAGAAACTTCATTGCTTGAATCATGAATGTTTGGTTTCAATAGAAATTTCACAAGGATTGATCCATCAGCTCGGAGGTTCATTGCCGAGCCCATCTTGGCAAGTGCGTTCCCTATAGAATTTTGATCTCTTGGGATTCGCTTGATGGTGAAGCTTTCAAAGCTGGCTAGCTCTTCTTTTACTTTCTCGAGATAAGCTGCCATCCTCTCTTCTTTAGCTTGATACTCTCCCAAGATTTGGAAAACAACGAGTTGGGAATCACTGTGGATTTTTATTGAATCTGCCTTCATTTCTCTGGCTAACTGGACTCCTGCAATCATTGCCTCATACTTAGCCTCGTTGTTCGAAGCTTTAATATCGAAATTGACTGTGAATAAGATGCAACTCCTTCCGGACTCTCCAGCATGAATCCCGCTCCTACACCTTTCTCGTTTGACGAGCCATCCACATGCATGATTCATTTGCTCATCTTTCTTACACTTTTCTTAGTAAGGGGAGTGTTATTCAAGAGCATGTCTTCTTCTATGTTCACTTTCCTTTTCAGGTTGATAGGAGAATTCACACACAAAATCCGCTAGTGCTTGACCCTTGACGGCCGCCCGTGGGATATATTTAACGTCGAACTGGCTCAGTTCCATGGCCCACTAAATTATCATTCCTGAGGATTCTGGCTTTTGGAGCACCTTTCGAAATGGATAGTTCATCAGGACATGGATCGAGTGTGCCTGAAAGTATGGCCGTAACTTTCTGGAAGCGGTCAATAAAGCTAGTGTTAACTTCTCCATTTCGGGATATCTGGTTTCGACGTCGAGCAATTTTTTACTCACATAATAAACTGGCCATTAAGTGCGCCCTTCCTCTATCACTAGGGCGGTGCTAATTGCGTATAGTGAAACAACTAAATAGAGTAAAAGTGGTTCACCAGGTACTGGCTTCGATAAGAGAAGGGGGCGACCCAAGAACTCCTTCAACTCCCGGAAAGCACGTTCACACTCTTCCGTCCACTTGAATTCCTTCTTGCCTTTTAGAATTTTGAAGAAAGGTAAACATTTGTCGGTAGCCTTCGACATGAACCGACTAAGAGCTGTGACCCTTCCGTTCAGGCTTTGCACCTGTTTTGGCTTGGTTGGGCTTTTCATGTTTAGGAGTGCATGTATTTTATTTGGGTTTGCATCTAGCCCTCACTGGTTGACCATGAAACCCAGGAATTTCCCCGAGCTCACTCCAAAAGCATATTTCAAAGGGTTTAACTTCATCCTGTAATTTCGCAATATGTCGAACATTTCCCGTAGGTACTTGACATGCTCGTCGGTCTTTTTGGATT
The DNA here is from genome assembly GCA_009867345.2 of Toxicodendron radicans. Classification (NCBI taxonomy): domain Eukaryota; kingdom Viridiplantae; phylum Streptophyta; class Magnoliopsida; order Sapindales; family Anacardiaceae; genus Toxicodendron; species Toxicodendron radicans. The sequence continues at coordinate 4,031 of WYDK02065699.1, read as the reverse complement.
TGACTAACACAACATCCACATATACTTCCATCGTTTTACTGATATGATCGGCGAACATCTTGTTGACCAACCTTTGATAGGTGGCTATCGCGTTCTTTAATCCGAATGGCATTACTTTGTAACAGTAGATACCTCGATCGGTTATGAACGAAGTATGCTCCTCATCTGCCTCACTCATCGGGATTTGGTTATATCCCGAATAAGCATCCATGAAGCTTAAAAGTGCGTTCCCTGATGTCTCATCTACGAGTTGATCAATTCTCGGTAGAGGAAAGATGTCTTTTGGACAGGCTTTGTTGAGATCGGAGAATTCAATGCATGTTCTCCACTTTCCATTCGACTTTTTTTTACCAATACAGGATTGGCGAGCCACTCCGGATATTCAAATTCTCTTATAAATTGGTTTGCAAGCATCTCATCGACTTCTTCCTTTAGAGCTTGCGATTGCTCTACAACCATAGACCGGCGTTTTTTACGAATCGGTCTACTTTCGGATCAATATTCAGCGGTGACACATCACTTCAAGGTTTATGCCCACCATGTCCGTATGCACCCATGCAAATGTGTATGCGTTGGCCTTTTAAAAGAGCAACTAACTGCTCTGATACAACTTTTTATAAGTTACTACTGATCTTCAATGTTTGGGAAGGATCTCCTAGGCTGATCGATATTTCACGTAATTCCTCCGCTAGACCTGTCAAAAAACCTTCCTTGTGTAGGCAAGGGTCGATCGAATCTTCCATCCCAATGGACTGCGGGCCTAGTGGCCCCATTGTCATCACGATTATGTTCCTCTATTTCTTTGCGTATGAGACCGTGTCATCATAGCATCTTCTTGACTCTACCTGCTATCCTCTGACAACACCGACTCCTGTAAGGGTGGGGAACTTTATTGCTTGGCAGTGGATAGAAGTCACAACTTTTAGGTCGGCCAGAATGGGCCTCCCTAGAATTGCATTATAAGCCGTTGGACACTTGATCACCAGAAAATCTGCCATTATCTTCGAAGTTGTCCGCCCTTGTGCCAGGGTCATGGGTAAGGTTATAATACCTTTTGGAAAGAGATGGTTGCCTGTGAAACCATATATGGGTGTTGAGGAGGCTCGTAGGTCACGCTCTGGGAAATCCATTTTCTTGAACGCATTGAAGAAAAGAACGTTGACCGCGCTTCCGTTATCGATCATCACTCTTGAGACTTTGTCATTTTCTAACTTGGTCGTTATCACTAAAGCATCTTGGTATGGCTGCTTTATGTTCGCGACCTCTCCTCCTGAAAAACCAATGATCGGGCTTTCTTGAATTGGTCTTTTATATAGTCTCGATTCGACATTGAAAATGCGGGGGGCGAAATCCGTCCTTGCGTCGTGGGTATGCTGCACCTGCACCCTTCTGGAGTTTCCAGCTATATGGGGTCTGCCAAATATCATTCTGATGTGCGTTTCCTCGCTCCCTGCCGGTCCTCTCCTGGGGGACTTGTTTTCTCCGCTGCTATTATCGGCTTCATTTTTGGCTACGAACTCCTGCAATCGACCCTTTCAGATGAGTCATTCGATCTCATCTTTTAGAGTGCGGCATTCATCAGTGGTGTGACCCACATCCTGGTGAAAACAGCAATACTTTTGCATGTCTCTCTTATACCTGGCCCCTTTAACTTTTCAAGTAAGGGCAATCGTCGAACTTCTCGGGATGCCGTGAATACCTCGTTGATAGTTGATACTAGAGGGGTGTGCTGGTTGAACCGTTGGTGATCATCGCATTCTCTTCGAAGGTTTATCTGCAGTCTTTTTTGGAAAAGTCGTTGATCTTTTGTCTGATTGTGATCATTTCTCCTCCAAGGCTCAGGTCGATCTTCTCGTTGCCTTTCATCGCGATTGTCTACTACTCTTCCTCCCAAGGCAGCCACAGAGCTTTCCACTGGTTGGTACTTGGCTACCATTTGATAGAATTGTGTTAAACTCACATGGTCCTCTGCTTACAGGTCGTTCCACAGATCGGTCTATGGTCTGATTCCAACGATCAATAATGTTCGGATTGCCTCTTACGGTGCATCCACTACCTTACCTTGCCTTGCTCGGTTTGAAATCGGGTGAGGTATGAAGTTAGGGTTTCCCCTCTTTCTTGTCTGATGTTGCTGAGATAACTGATAGGCATGGTGAATAATCGTCTTGCTTAGAATTGTTGAAGGAACAAAACAGTAAATTGTTCCCAGGTCTAGACTGCCCCGACGGGGATTCTCTTAAACCACCTTTTTGCGTCGCCTACTAGGGTGACCACGAAGCATCGACACCTCACTGGGTTACAGACTTGATGGAGTCCCATCAGATCGTTGAATGTGTCTAGGTGATCCTTAGGGTCGCCTGCTCCGTCGAACTTTAAGTCGGGGATCTTGAATCCTTGTGGCAACGGGGCGATACGAGCTTGTTCCAAAAATGGGGACCCTGCTTCCTATGATTTTTTGATGCCTCGCCGATCCCTGATATTATCGAGCATTTCTTGTACTCGATCTAACTGATCGTCAGTTTTGGGGCCCTGAAAATCTCATTTATCTGTCTGACGGTTCGCCCGAAGTTTTTCTCGAAGATCGGGTTTTCTTGAGTTTAACTGCTCGCTTGTGTCGGATATCTGCCTCTTATCATTTTTGCAAGACGAACTGGTGTAGGATGAGGTGGCTGTATCGTCCAGCCGATAACTGAAATCAGATGTTGCGATTTGATTACTCTTTCTTGAGTTGCTAGCGAGGATCCGACTTCTCTCATTTGAAACTGATGCCTCTATTTTATGATGCGGGCTTGGGATATTTTGCCGAGCATGCTCTCCCTGTCTCCTTTGAGGAGGCGCAGGAAGGCGTGCACTTTTATCTGTTGCGCGTCTTTCTGGTTTCTAAGGGCACCGTTATTTCCCTGATTTTCTCGCTCGAGGGGATGCCTTGCTCCGCGTTTCAAGCGGAATCTCCTGCCGGTAGACCGCAAGGAGTTTGAGTTGTTTTCTGCGGATTCTAGCTCCTAGCTGGGAGTTAGTGTGCTCCGCGAGTTTGGTCATTGGCCTGGTAGACGTGGGTTGCTTATGCGCTCCATATTGTTCTGCAGTGCTTGTACCGCATTGGTGAGCGTTTGGATCATATCTCTCACAGGAGTTTCTCCGTTAACTAAAGCGTCTCCCCTAGGATACCGGTTGCGTCGTTTGCTGTCGAAGGTGGAACAAATGGAACTGTCTGAGCCTCTCTGGTATTATCCCCGATCATTTGGCTTCACGTCCTGGTCATGGTCAGCTTTGCGAATACGGTTACGGTGGTGACTAGATTTTCAAGGCGGCCTCTCCTTTTAGAGCCAAAATGTTGGTACGAAAAATCGCACCAACGAGAGATACTTGATCGACCTGGACAGGATCTAGCAAGCGGGTGCATAACTCCCGTATATCGACAATGATATCTGATGGTTAGCGATGTAAAGTTGATTAAATGCGTGTTGGTGAATGAGCATAATGCAAACGAAAAAAAAAAAGCTTTTAAAGTGGTTCGACAGTATATAAACCAAGCCTACGTCCACTGATGTTTATTTGATATTACTCTAGAGCGAGCTACAATGAGTTGTACGTAAAATGACAATAGTTTTCCCTCTCCTTTTTCGTCTTTCCTCTCTTTCTTCAAGCGTTGCTCCTTATATAGCCACCGTTCTGACAGTTGATGGGAGTAGATGGATTACGATGATCAACGTACACATTATCCCAGACCTTTTGGACCTTTTACAGAAATCCCAAGCTTAATCCCAGTTAAACCAACCTTAGACGCTTCATCCAAGCTTTGCAACAGTAATCGCATTAAATGTTGTTAGCTGGCTTTTCCCTGAAGTCACTCAATTCTCTACTTCGGGCTGTCAATGGAAGCAGGGACACGCGACACGCTCCCGCCCATCAATCTTGCATACTCAGCTTGGGATACATGGCACGCATCCAACTGTGGGAAAAGTCCCTCCAACACAGGGCACAAGTAATTTTGATTTAATACTTTTATGGGTTTATTACAACGCCACTCC
>WYDK02065688.1:0-11329 GCA_009867345.2 Toxicodendron radicans | reverse complement strand
ACACTTCGAATTTTCAAACTTCGCCGCGGCGACAATCTGGGTTTTCCAGATTGTCCACCACGGATTCACCCCAAATCTCACTCATTCACCACATTTTTGTCCCACATTGTTAATACCACTATCCTACTTCACAATGCCACTTAATCCTTCATCAATTTCACACAAATATACACATTCTCTTTAACCCAATTATCATCCAAATGGCACACAACATGAAGTTAAGTTATAAAACGTAATTTAATGCAAATGGGAGTTATATTCCACTCACCTTAATGCCCACTCTAGCTGAGAAACTTGGATCTAAGCTCTCCTTCACCTAAACCCAAAATCTACATAAACCCTAAATTTCATTCCCCTCAAAACAAAGCATATAAAGATGAAATTAATGAAATTGATGCATGAATGGGTGTATAATCTTACCAATTTACCGAATCCAAGCTCAATTTCTTCAAATCTCCAATTTCTCTCTCTAGCTTGAATACCCTCTCTCTCTCTACTCACTCTTTCAATCGGCCGAAGAAGAAGAAGAAGAAGAAAAAGAATGGGGAAAATGAGATATTTCTTCCTTTATATACCAATCCACGAAAATATCCATTCAGCCCCCATACTTCCATTTCCTGCAATTTACACCCCAAAAGCAATCAAATTAACTTCAAATAATTACTCCGTGACACGGGGTGTCACAATCTCCCCCTCTTATAAAAATTTAGTCCTCGAAATTTACTTACCTTCGCGAAGTTGAAAATTTTTTAATTCGTTCCCGAGAATGCAAACTTTGACATCATACACATCAAAATGACCAAGAGTAAGTTCACTTAAACATTAACGTTTAGACTCTTCGTTGAAGACATCCATATTAACCACCTCTTTTTGTAGAGTTGAAATTGGCTTCACGTCCTAATGAGCATAAAGGAAAAGTGGTTGGAACATTAAGCGCTCAGCCTTCGCCCGCCGTTCTTGCTAAGGAATCGGGCTTCCAACCCTTGCCTATTATGTCACTTCCAGGGGTACCTATCTCCGTAAGGTCGAAAAGGCCATCCAGCAGTGAGCCCGATGAGAGTTCTAGAACAAAAAGAGTTTCCACCAGCTCAAGGCTTGAATCATGACTATCGCTGCCACACCATCTACAGGGATTCAAGATCTGACAATCAAGGCGGAATCTCCAAATTCTTTCTAACCAATCACCGTTGTTAGGGAGTTCACCACCCCAATAGAAGGTGAAGACAGAGATCTAGAGCAGTTGATTGCTCGACTTCCTACTCACATTGCTTTCATGGCATCGTTTGCTAAAGATGCACTTACTCCTTTTCAATTTGAGGATCACAGGAAGTGTGGTCCCCGTATGGTCAACATGGCCAAGAAGATACCCTATATTCTCAGCTTGAGTTGTCATTTATTATTTTTTGCATGGTCACTAAGAAATTCACTTGCTGTGACTACAGACTTCCACCATGATGAACCTTATTTTTTATGAGTCTTATGACACATCAAAGACTCTACTAAAATTCTCAAAGAGGCTTAAGAAAAGGCCAAGAACTCTGAGGAAAAGGTCGTCAAGTTGGAGGCTGGCCTTGACGCACTGTAGGTTGAGTATGTTTTGACTGCTCATCGCCTTGAAGCACAAGAGAGAGAGTTTTCGGCCAAACTTTGTATTGTTGAGGAAACCGCAGATAGGATCAATATCAACTTGGACCAAGCTATCTCCTAGGATAACCGTCTTAAATAAATGGTTAAAACCCTTTGTTGAGAAAAGGACATGGCTAGAGCTGAGGTCGCGTTACACAAAGAAGACCTGATGTCTTGCCGGGAGCACATTGCTATTATAGGCACACAAATAGATGCGATAAGAAAAGAGCGCGACAAGGCCAAGTCATCTGGTAAGGATACAACTTGGGAAATTTCTCTCAATATGCTTGAAACTCTTTGGCGGAATTTTCCCAAAGCGGACTTCTCTTTCTTTCCTCCAGAATATCTGCTCGAAGTGGAAATATTCAAGGCCGTGGTGGCCAGGCTAGAATTTGTGTACCCATTGCACCCCTATAAATCATAATGTGATAGATCTTTCTAATGGTGTCGAGCCTAACCTAGATAATCATATCGATCATTTAGCCTTCCAACCCGAAGGTGTACCAGCTACCAGCGATCCTCTTCAAGACCGTGATCCTGAGCAGCCCCTTGCGATGACTCCCTTTCAATTGTTATTATTATTATTGTTTTGTTGTGTTACCAAATACTTTATCATATTGATTTTTGTGAACTACTGTTTTTTATCGAGTCATATCTTTAAGCGAGCTAATTCTTTTTTCAACTCACTAAAATCTTTGATTAACTCTAAGGATTAGATTTTTAGTAACTCATTGCCGCAAGTTAACTTTAATGCTAAATCCTTTAAACATGAGTCTTTGATTCATAACGATTTAAGCCATCGTTTCCAAGAGACTCCATTTTTTCGGTTGTATGACTCTCACTCGTTGTTTCAATGATTTTTTAAGGTTTGTTTAGCCTTTTTTCAATTATTGTTCAATCAGCAAGGTAGGGAACAATTCTGCTCGATTCTTCGCGACGTCTTCAAATTATTATCGCTTATTTGAGCTTCTATTCACAATTGTCAATATATAGTTTTCACTGAACAATTTCATGGTATTAAGCCGAATAAAGTATATTTATTAATTAATGAATTACAATGAAAGAAAAAAGCATAGTAACCGTTGTCGTCAACTCAAATTTTTTACTAATAATACCGTCGAAGGTTCTCGACTTTCTATGCTCGCAATACTGCTATTCTATTTAGATACTTCAAATGAAAAGACCCTGGTACTAGCTTTTTCGATATACGAAATGGTCCTTCCCAATTCGGTCCAAGCACACTGTTGCTACCATCCTTAGCACGCATGACCATTCTCCTTAAGACGAGATCTCTCACCTTGAACTCACGATTCTTAACTTTTGCATTGAAGTATTATCGAGTCTGTTGTTGGTAGTTTGCCACTCTTAACTGGGCTTTAGCTTGGAGCTCTTTAATTAGATCGAGCAGTAATCGCATTAGTTCGCCATTTACTTGTTCGTTGAAAACTTCTCTTCGAAAAGACTCGATTCTGACTTTGACCGGTATCATGGCTTTGCACCCATATGCTAGGGAAAAAGGGGTTTCTCTAGTGGTTGAGCAAGTTGTTGTTCTATACGACCATAGCACTTCGGCTAAATCATCTGCCCAATTTCCAATTCATGAACCTAGCTTGGTTTTTAGCGTGTGCTTAATTACTTTATTAACCGCCTCGGCCTGTCCATTTGCTTGCGGCCTGTATATAACGGAATAACTTTTCTTGATTCTGAGGTGATTACAAAATTCCTGGAACTCCTCGCAATCGAATTGTTTCCTATTATTGTGTAAGGAATCCCGAATCGGTATATTAATTTTTTATACACAAACTCTGTTAATCTATTTGTCGTGATTGTTGCTAATGGCTCAGCTTCTGGCCACTTAGTGAAATATTCCACAGTGACCACTACGAATTTAACACCCCCTTTTTCCTTGGGGTAAGGGGCCGATAAGATCGATTCCCCACATAGCGAATGGCCACGGGCTAGTTAGCATCATTACTCTTGTGGTGGAGGTCTAAGGATGTCCGCGAACCTCTGGCACTTGTCGCATCCATAAAAAAATTCTGATGCGTCTTCATGTATTGTACGCCAATAATACCTCTGACGCAATATTTTATAGGCAAGAAACCATCGTCCAGAATGGTTTATGCATATTCCTTCATGTATTTCTCGTAGAATGTATTATGTGTCCGTGCGATCGACACACTTCAACAACGGAGTATCAAAACCTCGATTATGGAACTTGTCATTTATCATAGTATAGAGAGCAGCTTTGGTGCAAAGGGTGCAAGCCTCTATCTTATTCTCCGGAAAAGCTTCATCCTGAAGATAAGCGATAATAGGATCCATCCATGTAGGTCGATGCTCCATAGGCATAGTTATTGACCCGGACTGACTATGATAGGATCTGGAAAGAATTTCATCGGTATTTGTCTGGGAGACTTATTCTTTATTGATAAGGCCAAACAAGCTAAAGCATCAAAAATTGTGTTCTGTTCTATTCTGTTCTCTGGGGATTTGTTGGATAGTATATCCATGCAATGACTGAAGCTCGTCTTTTACTTTGTCTAAGTAAGACATCATATTTTCTCCTTTTGCTTAATGTTCCCTAGATACTTATAATACCACAAGCTAGGAGTCACTGAAAACTTTCACCACATTGGCACCCATTTCCTTCGTAAGTTGAATTTCAGGGAGCATCGCTTCGTATTCAACCTCATTATTCAAAGCATTTAAACCAAATTTTACCGCGACCTAAATTTGTTCTCCTTTCGAACTTTTGAGCATTAGCCCAGTGCCCGAGCCCTTCTCATTCGAAGATCCATCAACATATAGTACCCATTCTGTCAACTTCTTCAACCTCTTGTTTGTTTCCACTGGAGCTTGAGTATTACTCGCCTCGGGTGTATACAAGAATTCCACAACAAAGTCCGCCAAGATTCGCCCTTTTATAGTTGTTCTTGGGAAATATTTAATGTTGAACTGAATTAGCTCGAAGGCCCATTGAACTAGTCTTCTCGACAATTTTGGCTTTTGCAAGACTTTAAGAAGTAGGAAGTTTGTCAATACGTGGATCGTGTGAGTTTGAAAATAACGTCGTAGCTTTCTAGAGGCGACGAGGAGAGCTAATGCTAGTTTTTCCATTTCTAGGTACCTTGTTTTCACATTGATCAGCTTCCTGCTGACGTAGTATACCGACCATTATGCATGTCCCTCTTCTCTAACTAACGCTACATTGATTGCATATGGAGATACCGCTAAATATAATAGTAAAGGCTCTCCCTTTATTGGCTTTGACAGGAGTATAGGTTGGCCAATGTGTTTCTTCAATTCCTGAAGACTCGTTCACACTCCTCAGTCCACTTAAATTCCTTATTTCCTTTTAAAATCTGGAAAAAGGGAAGGCATATGTCAGTCGCTCGAGAAATGAATCGACTTAAAGTTGCAACTAGCCCGGTCAAACTGAAAAACCTACTTGAGTTTCTCTGAGCTTTTCATATTCATAAGTGCTTGGATTTTTTGTAGATTGGCTTCGAATCCTCGTTGGTTTACCATAAAACCTAGAAATTTTCCTGAACTCACACCAAAAGCACATTTTGAAGGGTTCAACTTCATTATGTATTTCCTCAAAATATCGAACATTTCTCTAAGATGCTTGATATGATCTTTTACTCGTTTTAACTTCACAAGCATATCATCGATATAAACCTCCATCGTCTTTCCGATTAAATCAATGAACATCTTGTTTACCAGGTGTTGATACTTTGCTTCAGAGTTCTTAAGACAAAAGGGCATCACCTTATATAAGTAAATTCCTCTATCCATAATAAATGAGGTGTGCTCTTCGTCTGGCTAATACATCAGAATTTGATTGTATCCAGAATATGAATCCATGAAGTTGAGAAGAGCGTTTCCCAACTAATATATTCTGGGAAGAAGGAAATTATCCTTTAATCTGGACAAGCTATATTCAAATCCATAAATTCCGCATAGGTTCTCTACTTCACGTTAGACTTTTTAACTAAAACAGGATTCGTGAGCCATTTAGGATATTCCACCTCGTGAATGAACTCAATTTCTACGAGTTTGTCAATTTCATCCTTGAGCTCTCTCTTTCGTTCAACATCCATCGACCTTCTTTTTTGTCTGATAGGTTGAGCTTCTGGGTCTACATTCAACCTATGACACATTACCTCAGGATTGATTCCTACCATGCCCACGTGGACCCAAGCAATTACATAGAGATTATCCTTCAGGAAATAGACTAGTTTTTTGGCCAAATCAGCTTGAAGGTTATTCTTAATTTTTAATTTGTGAGTAGGCTCTTGCTCGCTTATTGGTACTTCACATAACTCCTCGATTGATCATGTTGGTGAATCTTCTCTATGGAGGCGGGGGTCGAAGTTGTCTTCTACCAGACAGGGCCTCACTTTACCCTTCTCAATAGTCATCATATGTGGTCGCATCCATTTCATTACCATGGCAACGGCTTTGTTAGAGCATTCCCTTGAGTCGGTTGGCAACCCTCTAATAATCCCAACCCCACTCGATGTTGGAAATTTTATCGTCTAGCAATGGATTGACATGACGGCTCCCAAATCATCCAAAAGCGGTATGCTTAACAAAACATTGTAAACTGTTGGGCAATCTACCACTAAGAAATCTGTCATTAGCTTCTTTTTGTGTTTTCCTTTGTCCATTGTGATCGGAAGCGTAATTAGACCTTTTGGGTACAAATAATCCCCTTGTGAAGCCATACAGGGGAGTCGGAGATGGTTTCAAATCTTATTCCGTGAATCCTATCTCTCAGAATGCCGGAAGATATATGATATTCACCGCACTCCCATTATCAACCATGATCCTGAATACCTCGATGTTTTCGATTTGGGCCTTGATCATCAAAGCATCTTGTTGAGAGCAAGGCATGGATTATATCTCTTCCTCTGAAAAATCGATAAACAAACAGTTCGTCTTCAATTTTTTTGACAGTCTAGTTTCTAGACTCAACACTAGAGGCAATGACCTCGTTTTGGCCTCTCAAGCATATCTTTCATGAGCTCTTCTTGATTCACCAGTAACACCCGAACCACCAAAAATCATTTTTACCTGATTTATCCCGTGGTTAGAAGACTCTGGCTATTGGATATCATTTTTTTCCTCTTCTCGAGATTCCAGCTTTTTTCATGAACTCTTTCAATCGACCTCTTCTAATGAGATCCTTAATGGTGTTTTTAAGTACGCGGCCTTCGTTGGTGTTTTTTCCAATATCTCTATGATATCTACAATATTTATGTTGGTCTCTTCGCGATTTTGGCCCTTTTAATGGCTCTGGATCTGGTAATCGCCTCGCTTCGTTAGAAGTCATAAGTATTTCTTCCAGTGTTGTCACTAATGAGGTAAAATTATGATAACGAGGAATTAATTCTCGAGGAATCAATTCTCGATCTCTCCTCTCCTCGGTTTCGTTATCTCTTAGGATAGTTTCGTCTTTCACCATTAGCTCTATCTAAGTTATTTCTCTTCCTTTTTACCCCTTGTTATTTTCGATTCAACTCACAACATTGGTTATAGTTCTAATTTTAAAGGCTGCCAGAGAGCTTTCAACCCACTTGTGTTTTGCAGCCATCAGATAAAACTGATCAAGGGTGAAGTTCTCCTCTCGTTGCAATTCAGTCTATAATTTGGTTTGGGGTCTAAGACAAGCAATCAATAGAGTTTTATGGACTCTTCATAAGCATCGACGAACTTGTTTCTTTCCATTTGAAATCGGGCTAAATAGGAAGTCAAAGTTTAATTCCCCTTATGTCTAATGTTGCCAAAGTAACTTACTAGCATTGCAAATTTACATTCTGCCTGAAATTGTTAGAGATACAAAGTCATGAACTATTGCCACGATTGATTGACTCTTCAGGCAGGTGTTTAAACCACCTCTTTGCATCATCCACCAAAGTAATAGTGAAACACCTACACTTTGCTAAATTGGAGATCTTATGCAAATCCATCAGGTCGTTATATGTATCGAGATGATTCTTAGGTTCACCTCACCTGTTAAATTTAAGTTTAGGGACTTTAAAACTTGGTGGCAAAGGTTCCATGTAGAGTTTGAAAAAAGTTCGGCCAGCGACAGGCCTGGGATATTGGCTGGTCAGGTCGGGCTCACCGATAACCTAGCCCGCCTTTGGTGCAAAAGGGTCAGCGAGGGCTGGCTCATTTAAAGACATTTAATTTTTAAAAAAACTCTAGTTTTTTTCAAAAAAAAATCTTTGTTTTTTTTATTTTTTTAATGTTTTTGTCTTTTGTATAATTTTTTTGAAAAAAAAAATTGCAAATGACGAAACACACCCACGTTTTTGTATCAAATAGCATCGAAGCAAACCACTTCTTGAAAAAATGGAGAATAATTAAATGAATTATTAAAATACTAATGGTTTCTTCAGTCCATATTGTTAGTATAGGTGCCCTAGAGCCAAACAGTTTGTTATAAACTGACTCTAAAAGTATCATGATTATCAATCAATAAAGGCATTCTATATATCTTGTAATTCATATCGTTATATGTTTTGATATATGTCCTTAGGATGGTAGAACCATGACGAGGGAATCAAGTGTTTTAAATCTTGATAGTGAGATCCCTATGAGCATTTATGGTGGCCATTCTAGAAATGTCTGTAGCCTCAGTATTATTCTGATTAAGGGCATAGATAATATAGTAAAGCTATCACTGTGTTGACCGACCCTGTCAAAAGACAATGACTAATCTCACTTGTCAAGATTGTTTGTTGACAACCTGGTGCAATACATGGGTACTTGCTGGAGGCAAGTTCACTGGACTGACCCACCAGCGGATTCCATATAGATGGTAGTCCAGTGTCTGTGGCATAGATCCTCTAATGGATGGTGGTGCATGTGATCCTTAGACTTGAGATCATCGGAGCGTCTTGTATACCAATTTATGTAGTTTGACACTAGCCCAAAGTATATTTATCTGGGTCTATCAGAACGGTAGTGATTGGCTATATCAAGAAGCATATCGAGGCTATGGTGGATCGACAAAGGATTCATCAATCCCAGGTACGGGAGAAGTGATCTCACTACGCAGTTCGGTTATAATGGTAACGACTACAAATCTGTAGCCACATTGGGATTGAGTTGTAGCTCAATCCAATTTTAGTTTGGTCGTTGGTCCAGTAACTGAATATCAATATATCAAGGATTAGATCTGATTTTGACACTATTTCTATGGCTCAACCTTGATGAGATAACAGATGATGAAAGGTTTTGATTGAACGGTAACCATATCATTGACAGGTAGCATTCTTTGCTGAATCTCTATTTGTTGGGTGGCCATGATGCCTTGCTAGAGTTCAATCTTGGTCTGTGAATAGTGAGACGAATGATTGGTAGTCGATCACGATACTATGTCACTGCCAACGTAATAGGGAGCCTATGAGTCACAGACATAAAAAAGTTGAGAATCCTGAAACGTTGAAGCTTTGAAGCTTTAAGGACTTATGAAGTGGATTGCCATGATTCTAGAATTATTTTGTTGCATAATTTTATAATTTGGCGATGACAATTTTGATCTATTTAATAAGTCAACTCAAGAAATGATAATTTATGAATTCCATTGAAAAAAGGGCATTTTAGGTATTTTAACATTGAGGATATTTTAGTAATTTTACTACATAATAAAGTAAATTAAATTTATTTTATTTTGAGTTATTGCTCATGACTATTTTATTTATAAAATAGAATAAGTAAAATTTGATTTACTTGCAATATCCATTTAATGTTATTTATTATTTAATAGCATTGTAGGCTATTCTTAAGTGGAATAGGGTTGGGCCTTATTCTAAGTAGAATAAGGATTAATGCATGTGTGTCCAAACACAAGGGATTAAACCCTAGGCTTATATAAAGGAGAGGTTATTGGACTTTTAGGTTAAGTGAAAAGTTAAGAAAAAAGAGAGATATCTTTACTTTCAAGAAAAACCTAGCTGTCTCTTTTCATCTCTTTCATATTTTATATTAGATTGATCTAGCAATCAATCAATTTCTTGTAATTCCGGGTTGCTTTCATGTGGACTAAGTAAGTGCGTGTCTATCCTTGATACAGCTTGCGAAGAAATCATTTTTCAAGAAAGAAGAAGCCATCAAACGTTTGTATGACATCTAGAATTTTATACTAATGTTTATTTTATGTAAATGATTAAATCAAATACCTGGATTCAAGGGCTTTTTGGGATTGTTGTGTGTTATTATTGTTTAAATTTTTGTTTTTCCGTTGTGTTCACATAACGTCATTCCTTAACCCATATTTCTTAGGCCATTCCCACATCTGATTTCTATATGGTTAAGCCAATGGCCCACTGCTAAATAGATAAATAATAGCAAAGTCGGGGTCATTTTTTGTGTTGAATAATTAATGTTGACCATGATGCTTTGGAGATTACATTAAGGGGGCGTTTGATTCAGGGAATGTTAGATTACTGGAAATGTTAGATTAAGGGGAAGATAGATTACTTGAAATGTTACTGGGAATCTTGGATAAATTGTGTTTGGTTGAAAGGTTTTGGGAACTGGGTATATTATTTTAATATGTTTGGTTGGGTTTAATAAATGCGTAGGTATGTTAGATAAATTACTTAATTTTTCCTATTTATTATTATATTGTTTATTATATTATTATTATTATTATTATTTTATAATATATTTTACATTAATGTAATCCTACTGTTTAGAAACTTAACAGTTAGACCCCCATAATATAACTTTAAAAAATCACAAAAGCCCCCCCCACCCTAACCCAGCCACAACCAGCCGCTTGTCACCACCACCAGCTGCCGTCCACAGTCACCGTTCTGGCCCATGGTGTGCCAAAAATGATCGGATGCGGCCGTTTAAGGCCATGGATCTGAACGGAAACGACCGGAATAAATCTGGTTGTTTTCGGCCAAATCTGCTTCGTTACGGCCATTTCCGGCCATAGATCGGGCCAAAAATGGAAAATTCATTAACGGTCGGTCATTTTCGGCCCACCATGGGCCGGAATGGTGAAGGTCGACGACGGCCATGGGCGTCCGGCAGTGGCTGGGTGAGGGCGACTAGGCTGGCAGTGAATTTATTGAAGTGCAGGGGCATTTTAGTCTAAAAGCTAGATTTAGAAGGGTTAAAAGGTATTTAAATTTATTTGTAATTTGTTTAAATAATGAGGGCATTTTTGCCCTAAACTTTCATTAATAAGGGACAAATTTGTAACTTCAAATAAGATTACCAAGTAATCTCAGAATATCACCTAAATGTTACTATTGGTTATGGAAGATTACCGAAATCTTATATTACTTAGCAACCAAACATGATAATGTAAGTAATATATGATCACTTAACCTCAGTTATCACACATAGCCCCCAACCAAACACCCCCTAATTATGATTATATATTACTAGTTAATATTTTAAAGGATACCATTAACATATTACTCTATTGTGTAGCAGATGACAACATCTTCTTGATGAAGACGTTCCATTAACATATTACTCTATTGTGTAGCAGATGACAACATCTTCTTGATGAAGACGTTTCATCTAATAATGTTTGTTTGATATTTCAAAGAAAAAATCTCGCTCCTCAGCTCTTGATAATATATATATATCTTGAATTAAAAAGGAAAAACATATATATGAGCAACGTGGATGCTTTTATATATATTTCAAAAGCATCCACGTT
>WYDK02065627.1:0-11340 GCA_009867345.2 Toxicodendron radicans | reverse complement strand
CTTCCGAGATAGATGTTGGATATATATATATATATATATATATATATATATATATATATCAATAAGATTTTATCAGATGAAAGTTGACTCATTAACTCATAGTTGGTATGGAGAACTATGCAAATGTTAGGTTATAGAGAGACTGATGACTTTGAGAGAACAACAACTGTTTTTATTGGCCTGTGTTGTTAATGTTCTGAATGGAAATTGAAGACGTGCTGGCACGGTTTTCTTAAGGAGCGCTTATTGTTTTGTTTCAATGTCCTGAAGACAGTATAATGAACTTATGACGGAGAACTGGTAAAAAATGCCAAAGAGAAAGAAAGTTGAGGGACATAGCTAGCAGTTTGAGGGACTTGCTTTCAGCTAAATTAATTGCTTTGTAGAACTGATTACTCTTATTTGACTGTTTAAGAAAAGACTCTTAATGCATGTTTATTTAATCTGGTCATAAAATGTGGATTGCCTGCTGCCCATAGGCTTTAGCTCAAGTGGTCAAAGAGTGGGGTGGGTGGCAGTGGGACATATTTTAGGTGTTAATTTTACGAATCCCTTTGAAAAAATTATTCCTTGTTATTTGTGTACATTTTGTTTTTTGATGGTGAGGTATGTTCCTAATTGTGGTTCAGGGGGCAGGAGCGTTTGAAGTTGCAGCCAGACAATACCTAGTCAATGAAGTGAAAAAGACTGTTCAAGGGGTATATTTTGTTAAATCTCACTGCCTATAAGATTAAGTACAACAATGTTATCTTTTGAAATATTGTTAACGTCTACCAACTTGGAACAGCGTGCTCAATTGGGTGTTGAAGCTTTTGCTGATGCTCTTCTTGCTGTGCCTAAGACACTTGCTGAGAATGCTGGGCTTGACACTCAAGATGTGATCATTGCCCTCAAGGTATACATACATCTTTTGCTCTTATATTCCTTGGTTTTTCCCTTTTACGATATTAAAAGGAAAAAATATAGACTAATAGTGTAGTATTTCATCTTGATGTTTATTCAGGCGGAGCACGACTCAGGTAATGTCGTGGGATTAAACCAGAACTCAGGAGACCCTATTGACCCCCAGATGGAGGGCATCTTTGACAACTACTCTGTGAAGCGCCAAATAATAAACTCAGGGTATGCGAGAATGTGTTTTATTGTCAATCCCAACTTGTTTTGCTCTGCAAGCCCTTTGTTTTGCAGTTCTACTTTGTATTGCTTGATAATTGAAGCTCACCTTACTACATTAAATAACTTTTCTAAGTTTTATTTTGAGAAAGTGAACCACTATACTTTATTACTACTTGAGTGCATGGTTTTTGGGTTGAGCAACAAACTTGCTACTCTATTTTGCAGGCCTGTAATTGCATCTCAGTTGCTATTGGTGGATGAAGTAATCCGTGCTGGTAGAAATATGCGGAAGCCAAATTAGCTTGTTGATGTACTTAAGCATATAATTTGTCATATGGAGGTTCTCTATTACTGTTCGGGTGTGTGTACTATGGGTGGCCATGAACTGATGGAATGTGAAAGAGGGTGGTTTTGTTTTGACGATATTGAAGTCAGGCGCCCATCAAAAACTTATTGAGAGAACCCCCATTTCTGGGTTTAAATGTTCAATTTCTTCATGATTGAAACTAATTTTGAGCTATGTAGTGATTTAGCCACTTTTTCCACAATCTTGTTTTTATTTTTTCATCTTGCAGTTAATTATTTGGTGTCTAGTAAATTATCTCTTGTATTTGCTTATGTACTGCAACTTGCAAAAAATGGTAGGTGGAAAAAAGATGTGTTGTGAATTACCTGCTAAATTAAATGG
Organism: Toxicodendron radicans; assembly: GCA_009867345.2. Lineage (NCBI taxonomy): Eukaryota > Viridiplantae > Streptophyta > Magnoliopsida > Sapindales > Anacardiaceae > Toxicodendron > Toxicodendron radicans. Next base: position 9,536 of record WYDK02065627.1, on the reverse strand, counting down.
CAATTCTATAATTCTAGAGCGAGTATATTTAGGGTTGGATAAATGGTTGAATCTAGGAGAGTAATCAAGTTGAGTATTGGGAAGCTCGAGCTCGAGTTCGAGTTCAACTATGCTTCAATTGTTGAGCTCTAACTCGAAATAAATATATGGTGATCTTTGGCTCGGCTTAATTACAAGCTAGTCGAGCTTGACTTGTTTCAACCTACAAAACACTAGTGTTTTCAAACTCATACCAGGTATGCAATCGGGTCTCGATTGGACCGGTTCAACCGTCAATACAAAAGATCTGATATCTAACAAAACACCCCTAATAAATACTTATCATTCCATGTAGTTTTAAAATATTACAAAAGAACCCTTGATTTGGGTAAAAACACCACAGCCAAAGTCGACAACCCATGCCAAATAGGCTTGTTTTTTATGTCGACAACACTTTCCAACACCACGAAAACATTCTCGTCAACCTCTTGAACAAAGACCATCTAACCTTGTCTTTGTTCGCCTCGTTAATTGCCGGCAACAACGGGCTATTACCACTGTGCAATTTTTGTGATTTTCAGTCGTTTCACTCATAAAAAATCACCTTCATCGCTACCTTTTGACTCATCGACCCTTCTTCTTCGAAACCTCCCAACATCCCAACTATCAATTGCTCATCGATCATCGTCCTCCTCTCTAAGGTTTGCCATGAACAGTTGAAATTGGTAACCCAACCCGGTGAAGGCCCCGGGTCGTGGTTGAACCTGTTCAACAGCCAGGCCGGGCCGGGTTTTAAAACACTGAACACATTTAGCAAAAAAATTTCACAAACCTGTTTGTGAAACTCTCAAATCCTCTGACCTTTGAAAATCCACAAAACACAAACCCAAAAATGACAAACCCACAAACATCCTATAGCAAAAAAATGTGTACCAGAATAGAGGTTGAACGCTGCAACACCGTTTGCCCAACTCACAGTTGTTGTAGCCTCCAGCTGCGGTAGAAGAAGAGACGATAAGAAGGCGGCGGTGGATAAGGAAAACGAAAAGGAAAGAGAAGGAAAAGAAAAAAGAAAAAAAAAAAAGAGAAGGGTAGGTAAAAAAAATAGAGTTCGAGCTTTGAAATATGAATTAGGGATTTGGGGTTTAAAATTAGAATTGAAATGGGATGTAATTGTCACTTTGACATAATTTAAAAGGCAAATGGTAAATTACAGATATCTTCTTAATAGTTGCAAAACTTGCATATATCCCATGTTGAGCTCGAGTAAGCTCGCGAACTACGCGAGCCAAATATTGGGAAGCTCAACTCGGCTCGAGCTAAGCCTGAGCAGCTAGACTCAAACTAAACCAAAGCGGCCCAGCTCACCTGATAGCCCTAATTGAACTTGTGAACTAATGGAAAAACACTTAATGTGAGCTTGCTTTAGATGTTGTTTACTACCTTTCTCGAGAAACCAATATCAATTTCTTGGTTACGAGCAAAAATATTGTGATGGGCGGGTAACACTTTTAGATGCCATGAGAGTACTGACTTGAATGATAAGAAAGTGAATTAATTCATATACATTATTGTCCATGGCTATTTGTATTGTATTATTGTTTAATGATGAAGCCACGACCACGTTGGTTTATGGGAGACGTGACAGGTGGCAGTGTGTTAGGATGAAGGAGTGAGGAATACAAAAGAGAGTGTTAGAGAATTGGAGGCATCATCCGAACAGTAGAAGGGAATAAGGATTAGGGAGGTGTTGGCCCTCAAAGACCAGCTGGGTTCTTGGTTCATTTTCGGTTTCTAAATTTCTGGTTCTTTGTTCATCTTTAAGTATATGTCGTTTAAGTAGTGTAATGAATTTTCTGTTGAACTTGCTGTAGTAGATTGTGTTAATGGAATGGTAGTATTTCAGTTTATGTTTCATTTGAGAAGGGTTAAGTGAAAATAATGGTTGTGGTAATTGAGTTATGCATGGTAGATTGTTGTTTACTTGTGACAAGTTGTGTGTATGAGTTCTGGGTTCCTATCATTAGTGGTATCAGAGCATAGTTATTGTAGAGCGATGAGAATGGAGAACAAAATCTAAAATATGGAAAGGGAATTGAGAACAATTCGTGAATGCCTCATGGAAATTCAAGCATGGATGCAACCAAAAGATGAGGAGGAGGCCAGGAGGGGCGAAAAGATAAGGCTGAGGTTAGATTGGGTTGCCCCGAAACATTTATTCAATTAATGAAGTTAGCTCAAAAAATTGAAGATAAGAATTGGGCTTTGAAAGAATTGAAGGCTGGGCTGGGGAAAATAGTGAAATTAAATGGGCCAATTCAAAGTAGTAAGGGACTAAATGGATTCGGTCTCAGAATGGGTCAAAATTCTGGAATGGGGGATAATATGTGGTGATCTCAATCTGCAAAAGTCACCAAACGCAAACTGATAACACTCCAAGAACACACAACTTTTACGATCACCAATGAAGCTCGAATTTCACTCTCTCTGTAAATTGATCCTAGGGAAATATAGTTTACAAACATCAATCTGGCAAGCAGTCAATGTGGTAGTAACAGTAGTTCCTCAGTTCAACAACCATCTGAGCAGAACCCTAATTTGCTAAGAGAGTTTCCCTTCAAGCATATGACCGAAAGTAAGATACAGAAGAAGAGAGAAAGAGGACTCTGTTTTCGGTGTGACGCTAAATTTCATTCTAGGCACCGGTGTGGCCATCGACAATTCCAAATCATTCTAGTCGAGGAAGAGGATAATGTGGCCGAACCTTATAGTGAGGAAGAGGAAATCCAAGCCATGACCGAAACAGCATTATAGAATGATGTTGAAAAGTCATTGAGTTCGGTTATAGGAATCAACGGACCAAGAACAATAAAGCTTAGAGGTATGTGTTGTGGATCGAAATTGATTATGTTAGTTGACAGTGGGGAATCCCACAATTTTATAAACAAGGAAGTGGTAACGAGATTAAAGGTACCAGTCACTAAGATTCAATCGTTCGGAGTCAAAGTCGGGGATGGTTATTGACTGCAGTGTGAAGGGGAATTCAAGGATGTGTGTATCGATCCCCAGGGGATTACTGTAAGGAAAATTCTTTTCCTTTTGATATGAATAGCTCAGATGTTGTATTGGGAATGGCCTAGCTTGAAACATTGGGAGAGACAACTGTGCATTGGAAGGCGCAGATCATGAAGTTCAAGGATAAAGGTAAGTTGGTTAAGCTTTGTGGCGATCCGTCTCTAAACAGGACTCTGGTGTTGTTGAAAGCCATGTTGAAGACACTACAAACAAACGATCTGGGGTTCATGGTGGAGTTTGGTTCGTTGCAGACACAAATGAGACATAAAGGGAGGGTGAAGAGGAAATTGACAATAGATTGAGAAGGGTTTTGGAACAATATCAGATGGTCTTTAACCCTTTAACTGAGTTTCCCCCTATTAGAAACCATGAACAAGCCATTCAGCTTGTGCCAGATGCCCAACCGCCAAACTTACGGCCATACTGATACCTTTACTATCTAAAGAACGAGATTGAAAGGCTAGTAAGAGAAATGTTAGTAGAGAGAATAATTAAACCAAGCGTGAGTTCATTTGCTAGTCCGGTTTTGTTGGTGAAGAAGAAGGACGGAGCTTGGAGGTTCTGTGTTGACGATCAGTCTCTCAACAAATTGACAATGCCTAAAAAATTTTTGATTCCGGTAGTGGATGAGTTGTTTGATGAATTGGGGGGAGCAAAAATATTCTCAAAGCTGGATTTGAAGTCCGGATACCATCAGATTTGAGTGAAGGAAAAAGACACCCACAAGACGGCCTATCAGACTCACAAAGGGCATTACGAGTTCCTAGTGATGCCCTTCGGTTTAACCAATGCTTCAACAACATTCCAAGCACTGATGAACGATGTATTTAGGCTACACCTACGGAGATTTATACTGGTATTATTTGACGATATTTTGGTGTACAACAAGAATATGGATGAGCATGCGAAGCACCTCGGATCACACTACAAACGCTATGGGAAAATCAGTTGGTTGTCAATCGTTCAAACTGCTTTTTCGGGCAAAAGGAATTGGAGTATTTGGGACATGTAATCTCGGTTAATGATGTATCGGTGGACTCTTCCAAGATAAACAGTTTCTTACAGTGGCCTACTCCTAAACTTTACGGGCTCTTCGCAGATTTTTAGGATTCATCGGATACTATCGACGATTCGTGAAGGGGTATGGTAGGACAACTTTATTAAAGATTGATGCTTTTCATTGGGATAGTAGTGTGCAAAAAGCATTTGAAGAACTGAAACAGGTCATGACTTTTGTACCTATGCTAGCGATGCCCGATTTCTCAAAGGAATTTGTGATTGAAACCGACTCTTCAAGGAATGGTTTGGGGGTTGTGTTCATGCAAGACAATCGACCATTGGCTTTTTGTGTAAAGGTTTGTCTCTACGATCCCGTCTCAAATCTATGTGTGAGAGAGAGTTTATGGTTGTGGTTATGGCAGTCCAAAAATGGCAGCACTACTTATTGGGATGCCAATTTGTAATCAAAACAGACCAGTAGAGCCTCCACTTCTTAAATGAGCAGAAATTGTTGAGTGAACACCAACAAAAATGGGTCACCAAGCTGATAGGGATAAATTTCGTCATTCAGTACAAACCGGGGGCAGGATAACAAGGTAGTTGATGCATTGTCGAAGAGAGGGGAATCAGTGTAAGTTGGTGCTTTATCCATGGGTTGTTTTACGAGCATCAACGACCTAGAGAACGCAGTTCAACAAGATTCCAAGTTGAAGAAGATTATCCAAGAATTGTTAATTAATCCAGCTAGCCATTTACCATATAAACTAGTAGGCAATCAGCTAAGGTACCACGACAAGCTGGTGGTGCCACGTTCGGGGCTGCACATTGATTAGCATGAGATACCATGATCATATGTGATAATAATCGAGGGCAATGTTATCATAAGATCAACATTACTATATGCCGCCATTGATTAGCATGAGATACTGATGGTTGGGTGATGAGACTTCTATCATAAGGGCATGAGTGATAAGGTGATTCATTAGAGAATGAATCATTGAACATGATTGTCGGACGATTAATTACATGGGTATAATATCTTCGGTCAATGATCATCGTTATGTGCATTAGTGTCGCTTTATCCTTAGACCTAAGATGCGATCATGTCTTGTGCATGGGTGCTTGTGGTTCTTCAGTACATTGTCACTAGAATGATCATATCTAGTGTGTAGTGCTTGTTAGTCATGAGTTAATCATGTATGTAGTCAGATGCGTATTCAATAAGGAATTTGATGGCTTAGATATTATAAGCTTGAGTGTTCCAAGGGATCAACGAATGTGGAGGAAGTCTTTGGCCAAAGCATTTGTGTTTTATGAATGGTTTCATAAAAACACAATTCCACATTCAAGATGATCCGAATTATGTGATCGAGTTAGGGATATTTGACTATACCATGGTCCACACTTGATCGGAACACGACATTGGAGGGAATGCGGTGACATGACTGAAACGCTAACTTTTACAGGTATATGATCCCACTTCATTCACTGATTGAAGGTCATGACATACTGCTAAGTGTCACTCATGCATGGTCTATAAAGAATATGGATATCAAGAGGTGATATTTACCTTACTGCCAATCTATAAATAAACCTAAAAATGTCACACACATTATGGATTTCTAAGCTTGATGGGAATCAGAGATTTTCTCATTAAAGAGTTAATGAGAATATTAAAGTTTCTGAAGAGTTCCAATTGACTAATTAGTAGAATTGGTTAAAAGAGCAATCTTGTAATTGGATAAATTAATTATTAATTAATTTAAGATTAAGTCTAAATAAAGGAAATTTTATATAATTAAACTTAGAACCAATTGGGATAGCACCCAAATGGGCCTTGGTTTAGTTATTAGTTAATCCAATAAAGAATAGTTTAAATTGGAATAAGATATTCCAAGGATAGCCTACTAATCTTATATTGACTGGCTATTTAAAGGAGGCTTAGGGTTCATTATTTGAATGAGAGAGTTCACAATGTACGATATAAAAAATCCTAGCCTCCAATATTCTCTACCATCCCAAGGAAGAAGTTATTCTTGATCCATTGTAGTGGGAGAATTTCCACCGGCTTGAGATCCTGTGTGTATCGATCTAGAGGTATCACACTTGGGGTACTTGGAGAGGATTTAACGAGGAGAAAGATATAGCAAAGGAGTTGGTAATCTTTTAATTACTTATTCATTTTGTATTATTTATGTTATTTATATTCATATATGATATGTGGTTTATTGTTGATACATAAATACATGTATCTGTTATTTGCATTAAAAAAGTCACTACACGATCATATGGCATTATAGGGAGGAAATTTTTAAAATCTGGGCAACCGGGTGTTTCCGCTTAACATTTGTAACCCCAACACCCCTTACCAACAAACCAATCAATTGGTCTATAGTGGATTCGATTGTCACGCCCCATTTTAGGTAATCCCGACCCTACCAGATCCGGTCACACCGTGGGGCTCGGATTCAAAAAATGAGGTGAAATTTTTTTCCGAAAACCATTTGTAAAACGTTTTCCATAAAACACTTATGTCATTTATACAACTCAAAACATTATTTTTTATAAAACAATTTACATAAACCATTGTATCAAAGTGCGCTACCATGTACAAAGACTATGCTGATGAACATGCTTCTTCGAACCAACCGACAGTGTGCAGTTTGCGCCTCGCGTACCTTGAATGCAAATTTGAGAGAAAAACATCAAAACGGTGAGCTAGAAAGCCCAGTGAGTGGATAATGCAAAATGTAAATGAAATGATTCATGGCCATCAATCCGCATGAGGAAACTCTTAACTATTTCCTTATAATTTCCCTTAATTCATAATCACTCATTCCCAACAAAGTAATTCACATCCTTGCACCACCTTTCAATGATCATGGATCATCATATCATTTCCATTAAATACACAACACCCTCATCGCCATAGATGGGTAGACATTTCTTAACACGAATCCATTTTTACTCACATTGACGCCCACCTAGAGTTCATAATCTCCACTAGCCTATACCAGATGGATTTCCGTAAATACCACCCCAGACAATACTCGCTGGATATCCTTAATTTCAACCTCATCCTATACCCATTGGATATTCAGTATTTACAAACCATCCATACGTACCACCATTTCTGTATCCATAGGCTCTACCCTATACAAACATCCCGATTCGTATATCACAACCGTCAAACACTCTGAATGTCACCCAGCACACTCAGCATATGTGGAACCCCCCATCTCGATCTCACAGGCTTACACCTCGAGGATCACCCAACGAACTCCGATATATATGAAGTCATCACATGTGGCTTATTACTCATCTAAAAAGCATCAGCCTTACACCCTGAGGATAAATCCTCACCTGAGCCCATCACTCGTCAGTTTTGTCCCGCAGAATACTTAACAAACTTACACCTTGAAAATCACCCAACGACTCCGGCATAGATGGAATCCTCACCTGGAGCTCATCATCGGTAGGACGGACCCTCTCGCACGTACTCGTTTAGAATGCATCACACTTTACTCACACTCCAGCCTACACTCGCTAGATATCCACACTTTACTCACACTTCAGCCTGCACTTGCTGGATACCCACACTTTACTCACGCTCCAGCCTACACCAGTTGGATATCCATACTTTAAATACACTCCATCCTACACTTGCTGGATACTCACCCAACTCTCTTCACATTGATAATACCACCACCACCACCTCAATGGTACTCGAAGGGTCTACACGAGTACGCTCTAGTGTAGGTCTCCAAATATAGACAAACCGACTAGCATCACAATCACATGTCCACCCGTGGGAGATCCCCTAGCGCTCTTAGGCATAGGCAGATACAACCCACATAACCACTCGTGGAAGATCCCCTAGTGCTCTCAGGCATAGGTAGATACAATCCACTAACCACTCGTGGAAGATCCCCCAATACTCTCAAGCATAGGTAGATACAACCTTGTGTACTCTCATATAAATATGTCTAGAGCTCATCAGACGTTCGTCCTGTCCCAATGGGATGCTGTCACCATGCGGTAGTACGGACCTCCTCAATCACACTCTGCTAGTCGTCGTCTAGGGGGAGAAGAATACGATACTCGATGGTCACTCATCTGATGCACTACAAGAATTTAGGCTTTTTACAACAAAATAATGTCACTATAAATATCAAAATTGTGATCATTTCACTAATGTGAGAAATTTTGGGTGTAACCAAGTTAGTCACATTAAGCTCGTACTCTTAAGTGTATAGTGACGAAAAAGCGGTTGGTCACCATAACCTAATTATTTATTGTGACAATAATATTTTGTCACTTTAAACTAGTTTATTGTGATAAATTATTTGTAACAATACAAGTGAATTTTTATCACTACAAGTAATATTTTGTCACAATGGATTTACATTTGAAGACCAAATGATAAGCTTTATGGTGAGAAAATAATATATTGTGACAAAATTGATTTTGTCAAAATTTGTGAATAGTGACTAAATTATGTGGTCATAATTTTAATAGTGATAAAAATTTATTTGTCATTGACTTTATTGTGACAACATTTATTTTGTCGCATGTTTGTTGTTATGACAATATTATTTGTCAGAAATTGTATAGTGACGGAAATAATTTTGTCAAAAATGAAATAGCATGACAAATAATTTTTTAAACAAATATTTTTACATGAAAAACTTGTTATTGTCAAAATAATGTAGACTTGACAAATATTTTTTGTCATCTCAATAATGATAAAAATATTCATGTCTATACTTCTAAAGTGTGACGAATCTTTTCTGTGAAAAGAATATTCAAGTGAAAAAAAATAATTTATATGGAAATTCAAATCGTGATAAAATATATTTATCAAATTTTGTTAATAGCGACAAATTTTTTTTTCAAAAACGTAAACAATGTAGTGACAAAATTTTAAGTCATTAATTCTTGAGATCTTATATAATTTTTTTTTTAATATTAAAAGTGACAAAAGTATCTTCTCAGTAATTTAAAAGAGTGACAAGTTATTTTATAACAATTTGATCTAACAATTTTATATATACATTTCGCATTTAATAAATAAAAGTATAAATAATTGACTTTTTTCCCACAATGGAAATGTGCATCTATTATCATTATCAAAACTATGAATTCATATATCATTTTCATCTTAAGATGAAATTATATCAAAGAAAAATATATTAAAATATATAAAGTCAACAATATTAAAATTTTAATGCCCTTATTGTACTTTAACACATAAAAACTGAAGATAGTCTACTATGACTATTTTATTGATAAAAATATGAAAGCATCCATGTGTTGATGGTCTCTTCTTGATCATTTTTTCATCCTGCAAAAAAAAAAAACAAAATGTCCTAAGAATATATATATAGATGAAAAAAAATAACAATAACCTATATATATATATATATATATATATAGATGAAAAAAAATAACAATAACCTATATATATATTATTACATTAATTA
>WYDK02065588.1:0-11353 GCA_009867345.2 Toxicodendron radicans | reverse complement strand
ATTGTTTGAATTATGATTAATTCGAAAATCTTAATTATAATTCGCATATTTGTGTTACAAGAATTTGATATTCAAAACCATTTCCACAGTTAAAAACTCACAGATTCACCCTCTCTGTTTTTCCTTTTTTTTTGGTACTCTAATTTTATACTAACCTTAATTAATAATGTACTTGAAACTGTTTTAGACACCATTTCAATGAAATGCATTTTCTTAAATTTCTTGTTTCAAATTTTTGTAAGAAAAAAAATGAATTTACTTAAATTCTAAACCAAATGAACTCTGGATAAGAATTAATGTAGCACCAATTAACAAAGGCTGGTATAAAGGTGGAAAAAAAATGGGTCGGGTTCGACGGGTCAGCCCGATAAAACCCAAAACCCACCAGACCTGGCTTAAGGGTGGGCTGGGCCTGTCCACGGCTCGGCGAGTTTATTATTATTATTTTTTAAACCTAGCGGGTTGAGCTAAAAAATTAATTTAATTTAATTGACATTTGAAAAGTTAACTAAAAAAAATTACACAAAAGACAAAAACATAAAAAAAAAAAAAACAAAATTTTAAAAACTCAAAAAAAAAAAAATGGTGGGTCAGCCCGGCCCGGCCCGGCCCAACCCGACCTGCATCTAACCCGGTTATAAGGCCAAACTAGGCCGACCTTATAACCTGAATGTGCAGGATGAACCCGACCCACACATGTTGGCAGGCCCGCCCTAGGTGTGGCCGAACCCACTCGGTCCGCTTGAATTTTTATCACTAGCTTCGACCTACAAAGAATGAGGAAGTTTGGAGTTACTAAGCATATTCCTTATATATCCATTATAGTTTTATTTCTCTTTTCTGCTACACCATTCTGAGATGGCGTGCCAAGAAAGGTGTATTGAGCTACAATATCTTGCTCTTGAAGAAATTTAGCAAATGGACTACACCTGATTGGGTTTGTGTGGCAGTTCATTGTTCTAGAATATGGTTGTGTACTTTAAAAATTGATTGGGGTCAGGTGCTGCTGGTTTAGTTGTGAGTGTTTGTGGGAGAGATACGTGTTCTGAACTTGCTTTTTGTTTTGATTCTTGGGCTACACCTGTATGTTTTGGCATGTAGCTTTGTTTTTTGTTTCCGTGCATAGCTTACTGTACAGGTTAGATTGATTGTATAGGTTGTTGTTTTTTTGATTCAACTACCTAGTCTTGTTCTTGGTAGTCTTGAGGTGTTTTTTTGTCTCCCTCCTTGTGTATTTTTTTTCCTCTCTTAATCTATATACCAGGTTTACCCAAAAAAAAAATTAGCAAATGGACCAAGTGCTTGTCCTATACCAGTGTATCTACCATAGTATTCACCACCTCTATCAGATCTCACAATTTTAATTTGTTTTCCACATTGTTTCTGTTGTCTGGTTTCTTGTCGATGATATAAATGTAAACAAACAATACTCACGCAAGTGTACGTGGTCAACAAGTAATATAGATTCCTAAGAATCAAATTATTATCCCACAAGGATTGTGAAATAGTGAGTCTCAATTGATGCTCTAGCAATAGTAACAGCAATAAAACAGTGATAAAATTGAACTAAATAAATAATGATGAAATGGGTATTTGACTAAATGAACTAATCAACTAAAATAAACCTAAATATGAATTCTAAATCAATAGAGTAAAGATAACAACAAAATCAGTAATCAGATAAGGGCAAGTCAAATTTGAATAAAATCTCTCCTATTGTAATGCTGTGGAAAATGCTATAGCCTAACTCAGCATGACATTTCACTCGATCCAAACACCTAGAATCTTGTATTGTTCACTCGAACATTCTACAAGCTTGCTTCCTAAGCTTAAATCTAACATACATCTATGTAGATCTGGACTCAAGAAACAAATTAAGACTCAATTTGTTAGCAATCGTACAAAGAAGCACCCATATGTCTATGTATTCTTCTCATACTTTCGTATGACCCTAAAACTTGTATTAATAAAATGATTTCTCTTATTAACAGACCTTCTCAGCATCCATTAACAAATAAACAACAGATATTGAACGGCCAACTCAACATTGCAACACTTGGCACACATTTGATTAAAGGAAAATATCAACATCATAAGCTATATTAATGAAAAAAAAAATGAGCATTACAATAGGAGAGAAAATACTCAAATCCAACTTAAAGAAAATTAGTTCATACTGAAATGAGAGTTAAATAATAGAAAATACAACTATGAAGTTCATTGGAATAAAGAACACAAAAGACAAGAAAGAGGTAAAAGAATATCTCTTAGAAGAATCTATCTCTTCCCCGTCAATGACTCTTTCTTTCTTGATTAGTCTCTACTCTTTTTCCTTTGGACATTACTCTCTATAGCCGTCTCTCACTCTGATGAAGAAGACTTGTCCTCCAATCCTTCCACTTTGCTTAAATATGAGAGAAGGTAGGGCAATTAGTGACACATGGCAAAAGACTAGGATCAATCAATCCTCACAGCCATGTTATTGTGCATTCTCTCACTGTGTGCACAGAAAAAGTGATTGTCCTTTTTAGGACAACTCAGCAACTTTGCAGGACAATATGCGTTTTTTTTGTTATGCTGATCTAACACTTTATGTGCTCGCACTCCTTGCCGTATAGTCCACATCACAAGTCTTCAAGTTACACCATTTGATTTCTAGGTCAAGTTGTTTGATTTGAACTCCAGGTAGACAATCAATACAATTATTCCTTATTTAAGCCAAAATAGAGCAGAATAATCACACATTTTCACCTTTAATCACAATCAACTCTAAATTGGCAAGGTTGTAAAATAGTAAACTAAACTAAACTAAAATAACTAAAATAGACATATAAACCATAACAAAGATCCTAAATTAGGCCTATGATAACTCTATTTACAAGAGTTATCACACCCCCAAACTTAGAACTTTGCTTGACCTCAAACAATGTAAACTAAACTATACAAACAAAAACTAACACAAATGAAGAGAATTTATGGAAACACAATGCTTTACCCTATGCTGCCACCTTAATCACCCTTAGCTTTCAGGACCAAAGCTTAGCAACCAACCAAATGATCTTTTAACATTTTGAAAACACAAATCTTGATCACAAACACACATGAGGATTGTCAATCAAAGAACCTTGAGCCTAGTTGCATGGAAGCATCACTAAAATTTTCAATCGCTCATCCACAAATCACAAGCAAACCAATACAAAGGAAAAGGTCAAGGGATTGCCATTGCATACCGGCCATCTCAAATGAAAGATTAGAGGTTATGTTGGAAGAATTTTATTCAACTAAACTTTACTCACTTTTTTTTTAAACTAACAACACACACTGCCTTTTGGAATCCTTTCACAGATTCACAGATTCACAGCTTTTCTGCAACAGTTGATACACCATAGGGTTCATAGGCACTTCTGGATCTTAGCTATGAACTGCTTCAAATTGCTGCTAATTATGCCTCAACACTTGGCACAACACGCTTTTATTCTACATACCTTTTTATGCAACAGTTGATACACCATGATGTTCATGGGCACTTCTGAATACTTGGGTGCACAGAGCATTGAAGTGTTTCTAAGCTTATTCAAACATGAAATATAAAACACCAAGCTAACATTAAAGTCTTCCCCCTTAAGAGCTTGATACCTGCATTTTTAATAACTATCCTTTTAACCCCCCCTAAGACTTGGCTACTTGAGTCTCATTTCTAAGGTTTATCAAACTTCAGATTTGGTTCCTAAACTCTCTCTATTGACTGAAATACCTTAGAGGCTTACCAATACAATACTCATTCTCATGTATGCACTTCAATTTTTTTTTCAATAAAAAACAGACCTAAGCTTGCGGCAGCATCACTAAGCATCATAAGGTTTTCAAGAAACACTCAAGGGTAAAACAAAAATATTCCCGCTAAATTTTTTTCAAACAACACAAACAAAACAGTACAAATTAAACTAAACAACAGACACCAACACCCCCAAACTTGAAGGTTATTGTGTTCTCACAACAAAACTATTAAAAACAATGAAAAACAAAGCAACAAAAATAAAAACATAAAAACAATCTAAATATTCAAGAACATAAAAACAATAAAGAAAAAGAAGGAAGAATTCCCTCATTTGCTCATATTCCTTGTTAATCTTCGAGGTTGGAAAACGAAATCTCCATTTGATAAGACACCCCTCTTTCTCTTCTTGATCTTTGAAGAGAGCTCAACCAATAATTTCAAATCATCATCATTTGATGAGGAAGCTTAGCCTTTGGCCGTGTCACTGCCCTGCCCAACCACTTCAAGGGTTTGCCAACCTCAGTCTCAACTTCTCTCTCTTGTAAGGTATGACTAGTTTGCTCTTCTACCTAAGGCACTACTTCTGGCTCTTCTTCTGTATGAACAGTTGGTGGCTCATTTGGTACTTCTTGTGCTATTGCCTTATCAGCAGCAATGGATAGTCCCAGAGATTCCAAATACGGGGTTGTTCTTCATTCCTGAAAAACACAAAGCAAAATAAAAGCACACTAAAAACATTAAAAACAGAATAAGCCATAAAAACAAGTAACTAAAAATAAAAAATCCAAATAAAATAAAGGCAAAAAGTTTGGGTTGCCTCCCAAGAGCGCTTGATTTTAAGTCATTAGTCTGACTTTGTCATTGCTCAAGTCTAATGGTTGAGTGAAATTCTTACTCGTTTGCAATCTAATTCTGATCCCCATTAGTGCTTCAATCTCTGACCATTCACTTTGAACTCGTCATTTGTCTTCTCATTAACCAAATCCATCGCAGCATGAGGATAAGCCTTACCGCTCTAAAAGCTTCTGACCATCTTGATTTCAATTTGCCTAAAAAGAGTTTGAGTCTGGAATTGTAGAGCAACACGTACTGGCCTGGTTGGAACTCCTTATGAATTCTTTGATCATGCCATCTCTTGACTTTTCCCTTGTATAACTTATCGTTTTGATAAGAGAATTTCCTAAGTTCTTCTACCTCAAGCAATTGCATTTTCCTCATATCCCTAGCTGCTTGTAAGTTCATGTTCAACTTTCTGATGACCCAATAAGCTCAGTGTTCCAGCTCCAAAGGCATGTGACAAGCCTTGCCAAAAACCAACCTATAAGGTGACATGTCAAGTGGAGTCTTGAATGCTTTTTTGTATGCCCACATCGTTTCATCCAGCTTTAAAAACCAGTCCTTTCTATTAGGACAAACTGATTTCTCCAAGATTTGTTTGATTTCCTTATTGGAGATTTCAGTCTGACCATTGGTCTGTGGATGGTAGGCAGTGGCTATCTTATGATTAACTCCATATTTCTTAAGCAAAGAACTCATCAATCGATTCACAAAATGTGTGCCTTCATCACTAATAACGTATCTTGGAGTTCCAAACCTATGAAGATGTTCTTTTGCAAAAAATTTACAACCACCTTGGCATCATTTGTAGAAAAAGCTTGAACTTCCACCCACTTGGATACATAATCAACAGTCAGCAATATATAATTTATGCCAAAAGAAGGGGGAAATGGTCCCATGAAATCAATCCCCCACACATCAAAAAGTTCAACCTCTAGAATGTTGGTCAAAGGCATCTCATTATTCATGAAAATATTACCCATCCTTTGACAACGATCACATGATTTGGCAAACTTTTGAGCCTCTTTGAAGAGAGTAGGCAAAAAAAAACCAGATTGAAGAACTTTTGCTGCTGTTTTTGACCCACCAAAATGACCACCATAAGGTACTGCATAACACTGCTGTAGTATGCTGACGCATTCTTCACCAGATACACATCTTCTCAAATTTTGATAAGATCCCTGCTTGTATAAATATAGGTCATCCCAGAAGTAAAATTTAACTTCATGAAAAAATCTCTTCAATTGTTGCTTGGAAATGTCAGGAGGTAGAATGGAACATGCTAAGTAGTTAGCAAAGTCGACAAACCATGGGCATCCTTGATGATTCATTGCAAGTATTTGCTCATCGAGGAATACATCTTTAATTGTCACATTGCCTTGAGTAAACTCATAATTTTCAAGCTTTGAGAGGTGGTCTGCAACTTGATTCTAACAACCCTTTCGATCAACAATCTCTAACTCGAATTCGTGTAAAAGTAGAATCCACCTTATAAGCATTGGTTTTGAATCTTTCTTTGAAACCAAGTATTTGATGACTGAGTGATCAGTGTGAACCACCACTTTAGTTCCTATAAGGTAGGCTTTAAACTTATCAAATGCAAAGACCACAACAAGTAATTAATTCTCAGTTGTGGTGTAGTTGAGTTATGCATCACACAAGGTTTTACTTGCATAATGAATAGTGTGAAAAAGCTTACCTCTCCTCTGCCCCAGCACCGCTCCAACAACATAGTCACTTGAATTACACATAAGCTCAAATGACAAGCACCAATCAGGAGCTACAATCACAAGTGCTGACAATAAGACTTTCTCTAATGTTTCAAAAGCAACATGACACTCTTTAGTGAACTCAAATTTCCTGTCATGCTCAAGTAATGAACACAAACGCTTGACAATTTTCAAGAAATCCTTTATGAACCTTTTATAAAACCCCGCATGACCCAAGAAACTTCTAATTCCCTTTACATTTGAAGGTGGAGGCAACTGCTTGATAACATCCATTTTAGCTATATCCACCTCAATCCCCCTCAATGGGACTTTATGGCCTAAAACTATGTCTTCTTGTACCATGAAATGACATTTCTCCCAATTCAATACCAAATTAGTCTCTTCACATTTCTTCAGTACCTTTTCTAAATTCTGCAAACATGCTTCAAAAGAGTCACCAAACACAGAGAATTCATCCATAAAAATCTCCATGCAATCCTCCACTAAATAAGAAAATATAGACATCATACATCGCTAGAAGGTTGTTGACGCATTACACAACCCAAAATGTATCCTGCTAAATGCAAAAGTATCATAAGGGCAAGTGAATGTTGCCTTGGGTTAATCCTCTGGTGCAATTGCAATCTGATTATACTTAGAATATCCATCTAAGAAACAATAAAACTCATTTCCAGCCAACTTGTCAAACATTTGATCGATGAATGGCAAAGGAAAGTGATCATTTCTTGTGGCTTTGTTGAGTTTTCTATAATCCATGCAAATCCGCCAACCAGTGACGATTCTTGTGCATATCAATTCTTCATGCTGCTTCTTGACTACTGTCATGCCGCCGTTCTTGGGGACACATTGAACATGCCTCACCCATTCACTATCTAACACTGGATAAATAATCCCTGCATCCAACCATTTCAATATTTCTTTCTTCACAACCTTTTTCATGGCTGAATTGAGTCTTCTTTGATGTTCAACAACACTACAACTATTATCTTCAAGCAAAATTTTTTGCATACAAATCAAATGGCTAATTCCTTTGATATTTGGAATACTCCAACCAATAGCCTTTTTATTTTTCTTGAGTACCTTCAGCAGTTGTTCTTTATTTTCAGAAAGTGATGAAGAAATAATAATAGGTAGAATGTCACCTTCCCCAAGATATGCATACTTAAGATGACCAGGCAATGTCTTTTGCTCCAACATTGGAGGTTCTTCAATAGATGGCTTGATAGGCTTCAAAGCCCTCTCACCTTAATCTAGAAGTTCAAACTTTTGCCCAAATATGCTAAACCTTGAGTTCCCTTGTAGTTCAGCTACACTCACTCTCTTCCTCTCCACTATTGAGCTTAGATTCAGAAACCAAACAATCAACATCCTCAACCCAACTACTGTAGAATTTTTCCATTTCCTCTATGACTATGTTGTCCATAATGCCCACAACAGAGCATTCTTCTGAATCATCAGGGAACTTCATGGCATCTAGAACGCTAAAAGTAACCTCCTGATCATTGACTCTCATACTGAGTTCTCCTTTCTGAACATCAATCAATGTCTTCCCTGTGGCTAGGAATGGTCTACCCAAAATTATAGGCACTTCACGATCAACTTCATAGTCCAAGATGATGAAGTCCACGGGGAAGATGAACCTGTCCACCCTCACCAACACATCGTCAATCTTGCCTTCTAGATGAACACATAAACGATCAGCAAGTTGCAGCGTTACTGTTGTTTGCTGTGCTTCACCAATTCCAAGCTTTTTAAACAAAGAAAGGGTCATTAAATTGATACTAGCCCCCAAGTCACATAATGTTCTTCCACAATAGGTATTTCCAATCGAACATGGTAGTGTGAAACTTCCAGGATCTTTCAGCTTTTGTGGAAGTTTGTTTTGCAAAATAGAACTACACTCCTTGGTCATGACTATTGTCTCAAACTCACTCATCTTCCTCTTCTTTGACAAAATATCTTTCATAAACTTGACATAGTTGAGCATTTGTTCCAAAGCTTCAACAAGTGGAATGTTGATGTGGAGCTGCTTCAGAAGTTCAAGAATTTGTTGAATTGCTTATCTTGATTATGCTTTTTAAGCCTTTGAGGGTATGGTGGAGAAGGTTTCACAGGCTGCTGCTTCTCAACGCTGGGCTATGCTGGCGCAGGCATGTCAGAATCAGCAGTTTTCTTCTTTGACTTCTGCACTGCCTCTTGCACTTCAGGATCTACTTCAGTTGATTGAGGTTCAGTTGAGGGTTGCTCTAGTTCAGATATTCTTCTTGACATTTGTACTCCCTTTTCATTTCTTAATTGAATGCCTTTGACTTGTTCATTGCCTTCTCTTGGATTTTCGGTATTACTTGGGAAGGAACCTTGTGGTCTTGTATGGACTGCCAATGCAAGTTGTCCCATTTGGTTCTCCAAATTCTTCAGTGAGACACCTTGGCTTTGAATCAAAGTAGATTGATTCTTTATGATGGAATCACTTATAGTCATGAAATCTCTCATGAAATTCTCCAATGAGTTGATTTTAGTTTCTAGAGGATCAGTTCTTGGTTGTATTTGCTGATGAAATCTTGGTGGTTGCATAAGCCTTTGCTGATTGGATGATGAAGTACCTCTTCATTGATTGGTCCAAGAGAAATTTGGATGTTGTCTCCACCCCGGTTTGTAAGTATTAGAATAATGATTGTTTCTCCTATTCTGATTACCCATAAAACACAAAGATGCAAGGTTGTTGGGGCAATTTTCATACAAGTGCCCTTCACCACAAAATACACAAGATATTGCTTTTAAGTGACTTGCAGAACTGTCCATTGCTGGAGATGATGTTGGCGCAGGAGCACTCATGTTTTTAATTATGTTAGTCAATGAAGCTAATTGAGCAAATAATGATGTGATGACATCCACTTCTATGACTTTAGCAATTGTTCTTCTTGTATTCCCTCCCTAACTGTTGGCCACTGATAATTGTTGGTAGAAATCATTTCCAATATCTCATATGCTTCATTGTATGACTTGGATAACAGTGCACCAGTTGCTAACGCATCAACCAGCATTCGCGTCTACACATTTAATCCATTATAAAAGGTCTCCATCTTAATCCAACAAGGTATCTCATGATTAGGACACTTCCTCAGTAACTCTTTGAATCTTTCTCAGGCTTCATGTAGAGTCTCATCTTCAAATTGTTGGAATGAAGTAATATCATTTCGAAGCTTTCCTTTCTTTTGAGGTGGAAAGTACTTCAAAAGAAATTTGTGCAACAAATCATTCAAATCCATAACTGAGTCTAGTGGTAACGAATTAAGCCAAACACGAGCTCTATCTCGCAATGAGTATGGGAACAATTTGAGCCTCAAAATCTCTTCAGAAACTCCTAACATCTTAAAAGAATCGCTGACTTCCATGAATAACTTCAAATGTAGGTGTGGATCTTCAATAACTAAACCCCCAAACTGATCCATTGTCACTACAACAGATTTGCCTTTTAGCGGCGCTTTTTTTTACATTTGGTGGCATTTATAAATCCCACTATATTATTTACCGGCGTTTGTACAAATGCCGCTACATATGGAGCCGGTATAAGCTTTACCGACGCTTATATAAATTGCTGGTATAAATCAAATATAAATGTCGTTAAAATGTATAATATAAGGCGGCATTTGCAAATGCCGGTAACGTTCTTGCCAAACTCACTCACTTTGATCTTTGCCGACATTTATAACTGCCACAAAAAGTTATCATAAATGCCGCAAAAAATTATCTTCCTCACCAATTTTCAATATTTTTACCGGCATTTGCAAATGCCTCTAAAAGTTATTCCGAGATTTATAAATGCCATAAAAAGTTATCATAAATACCACAAAAGATTATCTTCCTCACCATTAACAATATTTTTACCGACATTTGCAAATGCCTCTAAAAGTTATTCCAGTTGCCGCAAAAAGTTATCATAAATGCCTCAAAAAATTATCTTCCTCACCGATTAATAATATTTTTACTGGCATTTGCAAATGCCTCTAAAAGTTATTCCGGCATTTATAAATGCCACAAAAAGTTATCATAAATACCACAAAAATTTATCTTCTTCATCGATTAACAATATTTTTACTGGCATTTGCAAATGTCTGTAAAAGTTATTTCGGCATTTTAAATGTCACAATAAATTGTCATAAATGCCGCAAAAAAATTATCTTCCTCATCGATTAACAATATTTTTACCACCATTTACAAATGTCTCTAAAAGTTATTCCGATATTTATAAATATCACACAAAAAATTATCTTCCTCATCGATTAATGATATTTTTACCGACATTTGTAAATGCCTTTAAAAGTTATTCCGACATTTATAAATGCCACAAAAATTATCTTCTCACCGATTAATAATATTTTTACCGACATTTACAAATGCCTCTAAAAGTTATTCCGACATTAATAAATGCTACAAAAAGTTATCATATTCATCGATTAATAATTTTTTTACCGGCATTTTGTCTTCGCACCATTTACAAACTTTTTACCGGCATTTCTAAATGCCACAAAAAATTTTCTTTTTCACCATTCAATAATATTTTTACCGATATTTGCAAGTCCCTCTAAAAGCAATTTATAATGAAAGTTGCACATGCATGTAAAAGTTCCAAATAAAATAATGGACAATAACTTAATACATATACATATATAATATACAAATTTTAGTCTATAATTTTTTACAATGCCCAAACGCCAGCCTCAAGATTACATAAAAGGAGTCAAAGATCCACAAAAAAAGAGAATATAAGAGCACCAACCCACTACATAATGCAACAATGTCACGAGCAACATGTTTACCAACAACTCCCCAAAAAGTTACACTGAAAAAACACAAGAAACAAACCAAATAAATACTTTAACACTTCACAAATCAATACTTTAACTCTAAACACAAATCAATGATTATAACTACAAATCATTACAACATGAAAATCTTTTCAAAAACATAATTATTTAGATCGAATTATTGTAACCAAGTCCAATCT
>WYDK02065570.1:0-11353 GCA_009867345.2 Toxicodendron radicans | reverse complement strand
AGAAGTACAAAGTCCTTAGATAGACCCTTAATTACCCTAGTCTAGTTGGTTGACAAGCTAAAAGGTCAAAACCCTAATAATAATCATAAAAGGTTATAGACGTGTAGTCAATAATTTTGTCAAGGAGTATATAGATTGAGGTGCTAGAAAGACGGCTAGTGCATCTATTGGAGTCTCAACTCGTAAAGGACATCACAAGAAAATATGAGCTCCCTTGCCGAAAGTAGTTTACAAATTAGACAATGAACTTAGAATTAGACTCATTAAATCTTTTCCAGTTCATGGAATGTATCTCTGTAATTAATTTTGTTTGTAATTTGTTTGTTTTATATATATAAATATTCAGTATTTGTTTCTGATTATAATCTTAATAATATGTTTATATATTGGTTTACAATTGCAATTAATTATATCTATGATAGTTGAAGTTTATAATTTTGGATGATGATTGTTAACATAGTTAACTTTTGATTCCAAACCTAATATACAATTATTATTAATATAATTAATTAATAAAGTGAGTATATGTTCCGAGTATTGAATAATGTATCTTATCCTATGTATATATTTTAGAAATGACATATGCGTCTAAAAACATTGTAGCCGAACTTAACAAAGGTGAAAAGTTTATGGCGAAAATTATGAGATATGGAGCATGAAAATCCAATATGTTTTGGAAGAACAAGAGGTTCTTGAAGCTCTTATCACGACCATGGAAGAGCCTGAAGAGGAGTCATGACTCAATATAGAAGAGACTGTGCGACTTATGACACATGGAAGAAAAAGAATTTCACTGCTCGCATCACTTTGCTGAGCAGCATGGACAATGATATCATGAAAAAGTACCGGGAGTATTATTTGGAAAAGGACATGTGGTTCACCCTTGCTACAAAGTTTGGAGGTACGTCCATTACAAAACTTCAGTCACTTACAATCAAGTTTGACAAATATAAGAAAAAGTCTGAACAAACTATGAAAGTCTAATTAAGGCAATTGTCAAATATGATTAGAGAGTTGTGAGATGCAAGTCATGTCCTAATTGATGACCAACAAAATCAAGTTGTCATAAGATCATTGCCCCAAACTTTGGAACACATGAAGATACACGTCACCCATAATGAGGACATCAAAACTTTAAAAGATGTCACATGACATTTAGAATTGGAAGAAGATCGCCTTAATGCTAGTAAGACAAATATTGATGTGTATATGACTGGCTCCAATTCACATGGTGGGAAGGGATTTAAGAGTGAATTCCAAGGTGGATCCCAAAGAAAGGGCAACAAAGACCAAGCTCAAGGAAAGAATTTTTTTTTTTTATAAACATGAAAAAGGAAAACATCCTGCCAAAAAGAGAAATATAGTAAAAGTTAAATGCTATAACTGTGGAAAGAAGGGACATTTTGCTAGTTATGTTTTTCTAATTGAATCTCATCCTTTGTGCACTGTAGATTCAGCAACCACATGCCAAATAACGAGAAATTGGAGTGTTTTTGTGGAGTTTCGGCGAATACCACGTGAAACAAAGTGGATATATGTAGGTAACAATACAAGAGTGGAAATTAAGGGAATTGGCACATGCAAGTTGATCATGCATGAAAGTCGAATGTTATACCTACATGACCTGTTATTTGCACCCCGATATTCGTCGAAATTTGATTTCCATGTTATAACTTATTAAAATAGGCTTTAATTTGATTTTTTTCAAGTATTGGTGTCCATTTATTTTTTGACACAAATTATTATGGTTACGGTTACATTTTTTATGGTTTTATTGTACTCGATGTTGATTATAATTATATTATTACTTGTTTTTCTTTCATTACATCTTCCAATAATGATGATGCTAATGTATGACATGCAAGAATTAGCCATATTGGTCAACAACGAATGAACATCCTAGCAAAAGAGGGTTTGTTAGGAAATTTAAATAAATTAGAATTGTCTACTTGTGAGTATTGTCTAGCTGGAAAAGCAACCTGAAAACCATATGGAAAAGTAATAAGAGTTGAAGTTCCATTGTAATTGATTCATTCTGACATATGTTGTCCAATGAATGTGAAGGCTAGACATAAGGGTTTTTATTTCATCACATCTATAGATGATTTTATCCGATATGGTTATGTCTTTTTCATTTCTCATAAATCTGAAGCTTTGGAGTGCTTTAAGAAATTTAAAATTTTAGTTGAGAATCAATTAGATAAGAAGATAAAAGGTTTAAGAATCGATTGAGGTCATGAATATCAATCTGATCAGTTCAGAAATTTTTATGTTGAAATGAGAATAGAACGTCAATTAACTATTCCAAGAACTCCGCAACAAAATAGTGTTACAAAGAGAAGAAACATAACCTTACTTGAAATGGTGAGGTCTATGATGGCACGAGCAAATTTACCTATCACATTTTGGGGTGATACCTTATTGACTACCACATACATACTCAACTGAGTTCCCTCCAAATCTATTACTACTACACCATATAAGTTATGGACAACTCGAAAACTCGATTTGAGTCTCCTAAAACCATAGGGGTGTGCTGCCTATGTTCATGATCTTTTTCATAAATATGGAAAATTAGGTCCAAAGGGGAAGAAATGTACCTTTATAAGATACTCTGAGCATTCCAAATGATGCTTGTTCATAGGGGAACAAGAAAATGGTAACATTACTGAGTTTGAATCACAAGATGTCACATTCTTGGAAATTTATTTTCCGCAAAATTCGAAATTGGTCAAGACTTATTTCTGTATGAGACTCAAGACCAAGACAATTCTGTTGCTAAAGACAAGTTGGTTGTAGTACATCCCAATGGGAGCGATATGAGAGTTGATAATTCAGTTTTAGATCCTTTATTATTTCCTACTGACGATTCAACTAAGTAACACCAATCAATCTCCAATACATTGAACAAACAGGAAACACGTTCCACGTCGACGATTTGAGATTGAAGGGGAAATTTTTCTAGTTACTCCACAAGATGAAAAAGAGCCAAGGAATGTTGATAAGGCTCTCAAATGCCCTTCAAAGGAAAAATGAATGGAAGCAATGAAAGAAGAAATGAAGTCTATGAAATTAAACCAAATATGAGAATTGGTTGATTTATCGAAAGGACACAAAGCCATTGGGAACAAATGAGTTCTCAAAATCAAGCATAAAGTTGATGACAGTATTGAAAGATACAAAACTCACTTAGTTGCGAATGGGTATACACAATAAGAAGGAATAGATTATGAAGAAACTTTTTTGCATGTGATACGATTTACCTCTATCCAACTTTTTCTAGCTATAGTAGCTAACATGGATCTTCAATTACATCAAATGGATGTAAATGCTACTTTTCTCAATGGAGAATTACAAGAAGAGATCTATATGGAATAACTAATATGTTTTATTAAAATAGGCTAAGAACACAAGGGGTGCAAACTTTTAAAGCCAATTTCTGGCCTCAAGCAATCATCAAGACAGTGGCACATTCGATTTCATAATGTGATAATGTCATTTGATTTCAAAACGATTGATGAAGATCACTGTGTGTATACAAAGAAATCCAATGACAAATTTGTCATATTATCATTGTATGTTGATGATATTCTTATAGCTGGAAAAGACAAGTGTTTTGTGAAGGAAATCAAAGATGGGTTGTCATCTCATTTTGAGACGAAAGATATAGGTGAGGTTTCATAGATCCTTGAAGTTAAGATTTCAAGAGATTATTCAAGAAAATTAGTGTCTCTTTCACAAGAGTCATACATTAAGAAAATCTTTGAACGATTTCATATGCAAGATTGCAAACGCATAAACAATCTTATCTAGAAAGGATAGACTTTGAGCCGTAGAATGTGTCCTAAGACTCCACAAGAAAAGGAACAAATGAAAAATGTTCCTTATACAAGTGTTGTTGGAAGTCTCATGTACACCATGATGTGTACAAGACCTAATATTTGTTATGTTGTTGGGCTAGTAAGCAGATACCAATATGACATAGGACAAGCACACTGGAAAGCAATGAAGAGAATCTTAAGATATCTACAAGGAATAACTGATTAGCCATTATGTTATCAAGGAAGTGATTTACACTTGAGAGGCTACACCGATGTAGATTAGGGAGAAGATTTGGATGAACGGAAATCTACTTCCTTATATGTTTTCTTATTAATTGGCAGTGCCATATCTTGGACCTGTAAGAAACAATCATGTATAGCCTTATCTACAATGAGGGCTGAGTTTGTAGCATTTTCAGTTGCAGGACAAGAAGCCGTTCGGTTGAGACAGTTCATGAATCATTTGGGAATAATTAATGTTGCTATTGAATCAGTGAAAGTAAACTGTGATAGTTAATCAACAATAGCATACACTAAGGATCCCAAATATCATGGTAAAACAAAACACATAGTTATCAAATGCAATTTTGTGCGAGATTTGGTGGCACAAAAAGAAGTGAACATGAAGTGCATATCAATGCATGACATGGTTGCAGATCCATTTACAAAGACTATAACAGGAGATCATTTTAATCGACATGTTAGATCACTAGGTTTACACAAATGTTGAATGCACTCATATATTGAGATTTCCCAATAATGTTTACATTCTTTTAATGATATTAATTATTAATATTGTCAATGCTCAATTTGATTTATTATGGAACATACATGAATGAGTACATATATGTATATGTTTGTTATATATATATATGTGTGTGTGTGTGTGTGTTGAAAAGCATGTCGGACAGTTATAAGATTTGTCTTCTCACATAGACAATCGTCTCCATTAGTTTGTGGGAATGTAGATGAGATAATTTTAAGCTTATTATCTAGGTGATAATAGATAACCAAGCTTAAAATATTTAACGTCGCTTAATCAAAGAATTAAAATGATGTCATAATGAAGTATGACCATAAGTGATGATTGATCAAACTTATTACTTTAGTTGTCTAATTACCAAATTAGAGTTTTAATGGATTAAAAGTATGTAAAGTGAACTCAAATTAGACATTAAGTGTGTCTGAACTAAAATATGTACGACATTTGTAAGAAGTAAAAGACATGCACTCCAGGGAAAGGAGAAAATGTCATAGCATGTGATTTATACCACATGTGCAAAATTGTTGACTACAAGGGTAATAAAAGTTAAGATGTCAACTTTATCATTGTGTGAGACCTTGATATTATAAGAATAAAATCTCATAGAGTACCTTTATTACTCTATTATGTTTCTTGAAGACTTTTGTTTAATGATTGATATCTTAGAGTGTTGCCAAAAGATTAACATAAATTTAATCTGTTGGGACATTTCTGGAAAAACAAATTAAATGAAAGTTGCAAGAATCAAGAAAAGAGGAAGATTACAATTTTTGGATTATCAAACCATAATCATGTGTATTCATTGGTTGACTAATTATGTTTTACTTTTATGTAAAGAGAAAACATAATTATGAATACAACAAGTTTTCTATTATAAATGAGATCGTTCGAGTAAGATGTGATAAGTAATCTAGGGTATTACATACAACATACAATCCAAGTTTCGTTATTCTAGAAGTTATATATTCCTAACGGATATATAACTAATATGCTCTCGATGTATGCATGGTCATACGACATATTTA
Source organism: Toxicodendron radicans (assembly GCA_009867345.2). Classification (NCBI taxonomy): domain Eukaryota; kingdom Viridiplantae; phylum Streptophyta; class Magnoliopsida; order Sapindales; family Anacardiaceae; genus Toxicodendron; species Toxicodendron radicans. The sequence continues at coordinate 5,744 of WYDK02065570.1, read as the reverse complement.
CTAAAGTATGAACCTTGAAGAAGTACAGAGAGACTATAGAAATAGTCTCATCATATGTGAGTGAGAGATATTAGATATGTGTGAGACACCCATGATAGGACCCACCCAATTTCATGTTGTGGTAATTGTACAAGACAGTTACCACTAAACAATTGCAGCAGTTGCCTTGACACCTACCACACATATATATAAGAGTTTTTATTAAATAAAAACTCTCTCATCTCTTTTTTTTTTTCTAATATACAAAATTGCAAACAATAATTTTTAGAATACTCTCTCGATCGCTTCTATTGGAAAGAAGGTATTTATGGTTTGCATTAATTACTATTGCAATTCGTTTACTTTGTTAATGTGATTGTAATAATGACATGTACATATATGATCTTGGGATAATATGAGAATCTGTGTGATTTTCCTTATTTACTAATACAAACTCTATCATCCTAGAAACACTATAATGAGCCGCACATATTACAATATCTGGCAAAAACAAAAATAAATAAATAACTTCGCAAGGCTGAATAAAGCAAAAGACTTTGGACTTAACCTAGCCCATCTACAACATGCAGGAAATGTTGTACATACATTTAACAATACAATATATTTTGTGTTTGCATCTCGATTTTTTTTTTACGTAAGGTAATTAGTTAAACACTTACTTGTGGCATGATGAATTAAGGGGAAGGGTGTAGGGATGAAAAGACCAGGGGGTCTAATGGGAGAAAAAGGAAAGTGATTTTTAACCCCATCAAATTGATCATATCCCCCTATTTATTTTATTTTATTTTTGACAAGTTTAATTTTAATGAAAATTACTAGTAATAATTTCTAAATTAACTCATGCTCTATTTTATGTTTTTGTTTTAATTTTTAACATTTAATTCTTACATAAACCCTAATTCCAAAATTTTCTAAATCATTAGAACATTTATTTTTATTATTTCAAATATTTGTTTGATGGAAATCTATAAAAAAAAAAAAGATAATCACACAGTGGGATAAATTTGAATCTAAATAAGAAAAACATATTTCTTAAATTTGAAATTAGGTAAAATGAGTATAAAGAAAAATCTAAAGTTTGAAAATGAAAAAAAATGATGTAAACAAAAATCCTAATCAAGTTTGAAATCGGGGAAAAAAAGACGAACACCAGACAATAGGACCACTTAGTAAGCTTTTTCATTGTTACAAATTTGAATCACTAAGTCTGGAGGTCTAGAAATCCAATTAAGAGGTAAAACGTCCTTTTCAGCCAGCTTTGCAACCGTATGAGCCAATCTATTCGCCCTCCTAGAAGTCCATTTAAAAAGCACCCTCGGGATTGAGGAAGACAAGGATCTAATGTAGAGCACCAGACCAGCGATTTCCCAACATGATTTCCTACCTTGGCAGGCTTCCACCAGCACTTGACAGTCGACCTCCACTTTAATAAGTTGCATCCCCAGCCCTGAAGCAAGAACCAAAGCCTCCCTAACCGCTAAGGCTTTAGCAACTAGGGGGGAAGAAGCAAAAATTTTAGAGGCCAAACTAGTCAACATCTCACCCTTATGATTTCTAACCACTACCCCAATTGCTCATTTTAAAGAAAGATGATTAAGGGTTGCATCGCAATTAATTTTGAGCCAAGGCTCTCGGGGGGGAGACCATTTATTACGAAGGTCAGTAGAATTCAAATTTATAATTGGCTCCGTAGAAATCTTTGTTGAAAAAAATTCGCTTGTCATAGCTTTAGCTTGGACTATTGCCTGGATTGGATTTGGTTTACCTCTGCTAAACACAACTTCATTCCGATGACGCCAAATTGTCCAACATAAGTTTGCCAGCTGAGATTTAAGCATGTCAGCATTAACTCTACCCAACAAAGCATTGAAGTTTTCCAAAAGCCATTCATCAATTCTACCAACCTGTAAGTTACGAACATCCAACTGGAGGTCAAAAACATACTAAAGAGGATAGGTCCATGGGCATCTTAATAATAAGTGTTCCATTGATTCTTCCTCTAGGCCACAAACTGGGCAATAGTCCTCCACAATGAGCTTTCGCTTCTTTAGATTAACATTTGAAGTTATCGAGTTATGACAAACTTGCCACAAGAAAACTTTGATTTTTCTACAGGTCTGAAGCGCCCAAATTTCTTTCCACAACCTTCTATCAATAATCCTTGAAGTAGGGGGGTGATCAGTAGGATCAGGAAAAGCTCTTGCTATAGCTTGGTAATACCCTGATTTGACTTCATAGTCCCCTGATTTTGAGAAAGACCAGATTAGCTTATCATTTGTCTCGGTCCAACTAATTGGGAGAGTTGCCACTCTTCTCGCATTTGGCATACCAAACACCTTAGATAACAGATTAAGGTCCCAATTATTTTGGGTTGGCTGAAGCAAATCTTTCACATATAATGGGGGAGAACATATAGGCTTAATGTCTTGCAAGCCCGGAGGGAGCCATCTATCCCTTTCAAACTTTAGAGAGCTTTTTTTACCCAACTTTTAGAAGGTTTTTTCTTGGAGGAGGCTATGGCCAAAGAGTAAACTTTTCCATGCCCAGGAGTTGGATTGTCTAGTTTTAGCTGCCCAAAAATTGACCTTTGGGAAGTAAATGGCTTTAAGCAATTTTGCCTACAAACTTTCCTGATGAGTATGCAATCGCCATGCTTGTTTGGCTAGGAGAGTCTAGTTCGTTCGAAAGAAGTCCCTAAACCCCAAACCACCCTCCTTTTTGCTTTTAGAAATATGAGCCCGGCTAGTCCAGTGAATTCCTTTCTGATTGGCCTTTTTTCTCCACCAGAAATCTGCCACAACCATACACATCTTCCTACACAGGGTTTTTGGAAATTGGAAAACAGACATCGAATACACCGGAATTGCCTGCAAAATAGCTTTAATCAGCACTTATCTTCCTGCCGATGACCTAACCTAATTAAACAAATTACAATTAAGAGTCCAGATGAACGGGCTTAGGAAAGCTAAAAGACAATCCAAATAATTAATTAAACGGGCCAGACAGTGGGACTTGTAAGCCACTAACATTTAAGCTCGAGAAGTCTACTAAAAGTGAAGAAGATTTAAGCTTTCAAGTCAAGGAAGTTGGCTTCCACCCAAAATCTTCTCTCCACCAACTAAAAATTCTTGTAGAACATCTTCTCCTCCGTTACAAGAAAATATGATGAACAACCACCGTCTCATCATACTGTTGGGCTTGGGTTTCCGTCATTTGGAGGATGACCCAAAATCCTAAAGCCCAAAAAACAAAAAAAAAAACTTGTGTCGTTGATTTTTGAGTGGGTGAACAGTGGGAAATTAGGTTACTGTTCACAGAAAAAAATCTGCAAAAGTGAGAGAGAGGCAGCCGCACCAGGTTATTCCGATTATGATCCAACAGTGAATCTTGCTCCTTTTTTGCCCAAATTTCAGAGCGTTGTTGTTGACAACAAGATATTCACATCCAACAGTCCTTTTCATAATAGCCATTATTTTTGTGCAGTTTTGCCTATTGAAAGACAGTCAAATCAAAGAGTTTGAGTTGCAGAATTTCAGTCTGTTTGTCCTTCTTCAACCTAACGATCGGAAGGTCATCTCTAGTCTGATCAACCTGATTTTTGGTCAGAATACAGAGGACGTTTGGCTCTTCAATCTGGACGGTTGGTTTTTTATTTAACGGTGGAGTAGTTATACAGCCTGCATTTCGGATGCTTTCGTGGTGATTTTACTCCATTTTTTTCGCAACTCTTTTGTGTATTTCACTTTGTTAGAGTTGTAATAAAGCTCTAAATTTATGTAGAATATTTTGGTGGATTGTGGTTGTTGTTAACACTTTTATTACAGTGGATTTAAGTGGATCATTCGATCCCGTAGTTTTTTAATCTCTTCACATTGAAGAGATTTTTTCACGTAAATTGCTTGTATTTCTTATGAATTTGATTGTTGTTTTCAAACATATTTATTCAAGGCTTTATTCTTCACATTCTGATTGTTGTTTTGTCTAATTATCTAATTCAAGCATCAGAGAGGTAATCCGACAAAAGCTGCCAACACCTTTAGACAATGGCAAATCTTGTTTGTGTTTTTCAAGTTTTGGGAAAATCTCCTAACAGATTATGAATGCAAAACTACATATATCCTTTACAACTATTAATTACATTTGTAATTGTTCACATGTGTAAGTTTACACAAATCAGAAGACTTTATAAAATAGTAAAAACTTTTTATAACAGTAATTTACCGTCATAACACATTTACAGCAGTACCCTTTTGCAGTGGTAAACTGTTGTCATAAATGTTTCGTAAAAACATGTAGGGCGTACAAATGTTCTAACTTTTAAACCCATTGCTTGAAGCAATCGATATCTCTAGGTTCTTTAATTAGTACGTGCATCTTTAATCCTTTAAGTTAAATTATTTGGCAAGGAAAGATAGATAGATCTAATTTATTTTAATTAGTAAGAGATTTGATGTATTATACAAGAATAGTTATAAGTTATTAAGTATTGTATTTTAATATGCTTTGAGGTCATACCATATTTTTATACGAATAATGGTAAACACCTTATCAACCCTTAATTATGTGCATTAGAAAAAGAAATTGATTCAAAATTATGGCCAAATTATCAGAGATCTTTTATTATTATTAATTATTATTTTTTTTGTAATATTGTCATCACTCTCCTCTCTTATTTACATACTCAAATCTCCAATATCATACATTATATAACTTGACTTATTAAGAGGAAAAAATAACATCATTCAAACTATTAGGCTAAGGTTGAATTTTATTTGATTTTGTATTTTATTAACCTAAAATTGTTTTCAGCCATTAATTGGTACACATCAATTTTTCTTAAGACAAGGACTTTCATTCTTAAAAATTGATCAGTAGATGTATAATAAAAAAAAAAAAAAATTCATGTCATGTGGAAATGACGTGCATGATTATTACCCCATAAGTGAAGATATATATAATAAGTGAATATATATATATTTGGTAACCGGGGTGTTTGGACCAGTTTATACGTATCTCAACTACTCTCTGGAATCTATTGAATACCTTACAAATCTAATGAACCAGGTAAGTCACAATTATACATTATGGTAGGTGATCTCAAGGTTTGAACCCAATGAACATATATACTTGCATCGCATGTCTACAAATCGTGTTGCATATTTATAACCTCGATCAATTCATCTACATGCAGAAAACTCATTTTCTGTTTATATATGTTCTCTAGTCTCATGATTACCACCACAGCATATTGCTGATTTGATGCACAAGTATTATTCATCCAGTAGAATGTATTCGCAAAAATATAACACAAATATACTATTCATGGAACCAAAAATATGACAAAAATGTAACCAAGCACTCCAGGAAATTATGATAAGAATCATTCATTAATTCTCATGAGTCATGACCGTAGGGCAAGCAAATGACGAGCAGGCATCGATCTTTCCAATCCTAAATTAACCTCATCATATATGCTAATATATAAATTGGTGTAGAACATTAATATTGCGGGATGATGTTAGTTTCATACATAAATACATATATATGCACCATATATACATGAATCTTTTGCCCTCGTCACTACAAAAATTGGTTCCATTACATGTTTAGTTTATTTATCTCTTACTAGTTATCTAGAAATTCTTTAGCATCTCAATCGTCAGTGCTTGCATACATATAAATACCCACTAAATTGAAATTTACACAAATGTGTGATGTATACATACATACATACATATATATAT
>WYDK02065521.1:0-11359 GCA_009867345.2 Toxicodendron radicans | reverse complement strand
AATCTCAAGGGAATAATTCTAAGTGTATGGGTATATAAAACACATAATTATACATACCTTGGCTCGGGTATTACAGGACACATAGCACAAATATTTGCTCTCACTTTGTCTTCTCCTGCTAGTGACCATCACATCATTTGGATCACCAATGACAGTTGAAGGTGGATAAGCTTTCTTGATCCAAGAAGGTGGATCTTTGGTCCTTGATGATCTTCTATGGAAAACATCTTTGGTTAGATCAACCACAAGGTCAATCCCATTTTTGTTCGAAGGAGAACCACTATCGCCCAAAGTACCAGATGTGTTAGCATTTGCATCACGTGTTGACACAGATTCATCAACATTCTGTTTTACAGTCTCGAATGTGGGCACATGAGCATTTTCTGTAGGCACAACAGGTGCAGACAATTCAACAAATAAAGATTCATTTGGGTGATCTGAAAAATCTTCTGCATCACTGAACACAACATTAATAGATTCAAGAATTCAATCAGTACGCAAGTTAAATATCCTATAAGCTCGACTATTTGAGGAATATCCAAGAAATATTCCTTCATCACTCCTTGAGTCATATTTTTCCAAATTTTCTCTATCGTTAAGTACATAGCACTTACACCCAAACATATGAAAGTATGATAGATTCTTACCTTTCCATAGCTCGTATGGAGTTTGAAGAGTACATTTCCGAAGGAAAACTCGATTGCAAATGTGACAGGCGGTATTGATAGCTTTAGCCCAAAGTCTCTCTAGGAGCTTCTTGGCATTGAGCATTACTCTAGCCATCTCTTGAAGCACTCTATTCTCTCCACCACACCATTTTGTTGTGGTGTCTTTGGTGCTGAAAATTCACGTGAAATGCCCTACATATCACAAAAATTGGCAAAGTAAGAATTCTCAAATTCCTTCCCATGGTCTTTTCTTATTCTCACTATCCTTTTCACAATGCAATTCTTTTCAACTTGCACTTTCCTGACCAATTTTTCAAATGCACAAAAGGTGTCAGATTTTTCTCTCAAAAAATCAACCCAAGTGTACCTAGATAAGTCATCAACACATACAAAAACATATCTCTTACCTCCTAAGCTTTCAGTTTGCATTGGACCCATCAAGTCCATATGAAGCAACTCCAAAACATATGAGGTATTAAGAAAAGACAAGGATTTATGAGAAACTTTGGTTTGCTTACCTTGTTTGCATGGACCACACACATTGCCTTTTGGAGGTTCCAACTTTGGTAGTCCTCTACAATATCCTTCTTTGAAAGCTTTAATAAGTCATTGAAGTTCATATGCCCTAGTTTCTCATGCCACATTTCAATACAATCAGCTTTAGATTTAAGACAAAAAACCTGGTTAGTGAGCAAGTAGCAATTATCATTAGACTTTTTCCCCTCAAATAAGGGAATGCCTTCAACATTCAACACATGGCACTTGTTCTTTGAGAACTTGACCTCGTAACTTCTATCACATATTTGGCTGATGCTGATTAAGTTAGCTTTCAGCCCATCAACAAAAAAAACGTCATTCAGCCTTGGAAAGCCAGAAAGATCAATAAAACTCTTTCCAAGAATCTTCCCTCTTTTGCCATCTCTATATGTGACATGTCCACCATCAACCCTTTCAAGATTTGTCAAAAGAGATTTGTTACCTGTCATGTGTCTAGAACATCCACTATCAAAGTACCACAAATCATTTTGGAATGCAAGTAAGAAAGTGTGCGCAACAAGGCAGTTCAAATCAGACTTTGGTTTCCAATTTCTTTTGAAAGAATGAGCACCTTTGGGACGTGTGCTCACATTTGAAAACAAATGATCATTTTCAAAACACTTTTGTAAATAAGCATGAAACTTGAAACATTTTGGTCTAATGTGACCCTTTTGTTGCAAAAATGGCAGATATGAACAAAGTTACTGAACTTTACAACCTGTTTTTCCGTTTCTTTCTCGGGAGGAAGTGTGCTAGCTTTAACGAATGTGCGCACACCTGAAAATGATGTGCTAGCACCGGGAGAGAAACCTAAGCCGAATCGATCACCAAAGGATTTTCCTTGTCCAAAGACTTCATCTAGCTTGAACGAACCTGCATTTAATTTCTCAACAATTGCCTTAGCCTTAGTTAGTTCAATTAAAGCTTTACTTAATGCAAGATCTTTGTTGGACAGCTTCGAGGACAACCCGTTTACCTTCTTTGACAAAACTTTATTGTCTTCCACTAAGGACATTTTTTCAGCTTCAAGAGATTTGATTCTCTTGAGTGCCTTTAGCCAAGAATCATTCATCTTGTCATAGGTTTTTTGTTGCTCATCATAGATATCGTTCGACTCACTAGAATCATTTGAGGATACGCTCTTGTTGTCCTCTTGATTCACGGTGAAGGCAAGAAAATTTTCATTTTCTTAACCATCACTTTCCTCACTCTCATTCTCCTCTTCACTCTCACTAAGGGTAGCAGCCATGACTTTCCCTTTTTTCTTTAGAGTGTTAGCACACTCAGACTGAATGTGCCCATACCCCTCACATTCGAAACACTTTATTCCCTTTTTCTTTTCGTTTTCTCTTTACACTCTTTTGGAAAAATCACCCAAAAAGGGCTTATCAGAATTTTTTTTAACAAAAGGTTGCTTCCCTTTTCTATCCCCATTCGGTTTTCTCATATTTTTCTTTAAAAATTTTGCAAATTTTTTTGTTAGCAAAGCACAAGCATCATCATCAATATTACTAGAGTCAGAGTTCTCTAAAAAATCAGAATCTACCTCATGCTTGAGAGCCAAACCCTTACTAGGTTTTTGATCCCATCTTTTCAAATTTAGCTCAAAGGTTTGAAGAGATCCAATGAGTTCATCAAGTTCCATTGTGTCCAAATCCCGACATTCTTCTATCGAGGTCACTTTGGACATGAACCTCTTGGGGAGTGAGCACAAAACTTTCTTGACAAGTTCACAGTTAGAATAGATTTTTCCCAAAGCATAGGATTCATTTGAAACATCACATATTCTACCATGAAAGTATGTAATGGTTTCATCCTCATGCATAACCAAATTTTCAAAATCAGTGACTAATCTCCTAAGTCTAGTCTTTTTAACAATACTAGTTCCTTTATTTTTTACTTGGAGTTTGTCCCAAGCATCCTTGGCAACTTCACAATTGGCAATGATTTTCGTTTGATTTACATTCACAGCATTAAATATGGCATGGATGGCTTTTGAGTTAAAGTTGGCAAGTTCTAATTATCCTTTGTCCACTCACCTATTGGTTTAGGTTTAGTCTCGCCATTTTCTTCCTTTGTGGGAGCTTCCTAACTATTTACTACGGAGGCCCAAACTCTTTCATCAAGAGATTTCAAGAATGCAAGCGTTCTAGGCTTCCAATAGGGGTAGTTGGGTCCTTCCAACAAAGGTCGTCGATTAGCCAAACCTCTTTCATTAAAAAAATTCATTTTAACAGAACCGGAGAAATGTGCTCACAGAAAACGATGGTGTGCTCACAGCCGTAAACGACGCAGAAAAAGCAGATTTATGAAACAGTTGCATGCAACCAGAGAATTACACGAAAAATACAATAAACAACAGAGGATCAACTGAAGCAAATCATCAAAACAAGCTCTGATACCAATTGAAAGAAGAGAAACTATTGAGCTCTCTTTATGTTACACAACGGATTACACAAGTTAAATTAGCAAGTTGATTATTGATTGTTCTTTGACACGCATTGGTTCTTAAACGACATACACATAAGAGAAATGGAAGAACACAACATGTATATGATTCGGCTACATCCACTTGTAGCCTACATCCATGGGACCTTACCCAAGGTGAAGCAAATCCACTATAATCAAATAACAATACAACAAGTCAATCACAAAAATGTTTACACAAAGCAAGAGCACTCCCTGTTCTTCTCTACACTTTTTCCATCCATTTGACGTTTGAGTCGTCTCTAAGGAAATCAGATTTCTTCTCATGAAGTAACTGTTCCATGTTACATTTGATCTCACATCAAGATTGGTCTGCCGAATCCAATCTTCAGCCACCTTACAGGAACCACGTCCCGGACTTAATACAATGAAATGGATTTACAATTTCAAGGAAGTTGTCACATGAACTGGACAAAAAACAAATGAAAACAATAGAGAACCAAAAAAAATGAACTCAGAAAATATCCAGAGTTAAACAACCATTGATGTATCTTCGATGTTCTAAGGAAGAAGAAGCTGGACAAAGATAATATAAAGGCTGAGATTTTAGGATCCCTATGAGACTATCACTATAGCCAATAAACCACTTTTTCCTGCACACACTCAAAAGTGTACGTCAAGTCATAACACGCATGGGGAAGACTGCCACTTTTCTTGGATGAAACAAAGAGAGCTTGCACTTTTTTTCTTGAACCGCCAATAAGTTCCCAACAGCTGTAAAGTGGTTATTATATGACAAACAAAAGATGAAATAAAATATATGAAGTATCTTAGAAGTCAACCTGTAAAGTCAATTCAAGAAGGCACAACTCGCCAGACAAGATGTTAACACATCAACAAACTAGTGTGCCCACAAGATAACAAAATACTTAGAAATAAAAACAGAAACAAAGGGAAGCACATGTCTGTTGCTATTGTCCCGACACAAGTAAGGCATGTGCACACACAATCACATAAGTTTGATAAACAAAAATACTTAACACTTATCCTGATTATTATAGGTTAGATGCATGAAAAGATTTGTATTGTATTCCCAATTTTTATTGGGTTTGAATTGATAAAATGATTCGAATATATATACATTGTGATTTTGCAATCTGGATTCTTATTGGGTTTAAATTGACAAAATTCCTTAAATAATAAATATAAATGCCAGTTTAGATTGCAAAAAATATAGGGACAAAATGGTAATTTCAAAAGTTTCAAAATTTTAAAATCTAAATAGTTAATAATTGATTTAAAACATTAGGGATAAATATATATTTAGGATTTATCAGTAATTTCATAAATAAAAAATGAGTATATAGATAATTTGACTTATTTGACATGACATATAATAATAAAAAATTTAAAAATCAAATAGTAAAGGGTACTTTCGTCTTTACAACAAATGTACATTGTATTTAACAAAATTTACTAACGGAACATAACAGTGGGTGGGAAAATGTCATTTTAAAATTTTTCGGGTGGGAAAGTGTCATTAGACCAAACCTTGGGTGGGAACATGTCGTTTACTCACTCAAAAAGAGGGAAGTTTCTTTGGACCAAAACATTAAATTGGACAATACCCAGTGTCACAAGTGTACGGGCCAAAAATTGTATTGGGCCTAACGAGGCCCAATAATGAAATTGAGATCGTATGGCCCAATGCCTGGCCCAATTCTGATTAGGCTCACATTTAAATCTACCTTGTGGATTAACTGTCTAGAAGTTGGGCCTTCCAACTAATTAAGTCAAACCGGGTTCAAGCCCGATAATCCATACATATCCCTATAATAGGAATCAAAATCCTACTCAATTCCTAATTTATACGAGATTCAGAATCTCACAAGGATTGGAATACTGATCAGATAAAGGCAAGTCTAGGGATTTCCTTCCTAATCTGGATTCCTCTCCTAAAGAGGATTCAGAGTTCCATTAGGACTCTTGTAACACGAGCTCACTATATAAACAGGCTCCCCTCATAATTCATTCAGAAAACACCCACTACTTTAGCTCTTAAATTCATGTCCTCAACCTTAGTTTCAACTAGGCTTTGCCACCTTCTTGCTCCATCCTAGCAAAGCAGTGCTCTGGCGACTTTGCAATAGTATGTTCCTAAACTTATTCAGGTAAACTCCCTCCACTCTTAACCCTCACTAAACTACTCTCAGCCTTACTGACTTGAGTGTTGGAGTGCCTATGATAGACACCACACCGGTGTCCCCCGTAACTTCATGTTCGTATTTTCCGTGTGCAAGTCCATTAGGTTATCAGTGGCTCATCTCGTACCGGATTTGTCCCTTCTGAGTTGACCGCAGATTTTATCGTCTACAGTTTGGTGCCCACCATGGGAGCCTGACAATCTTCCGCCTTATGACTTGCACCGTTGGCTCCTCCTACCCCTACATACATTATGACAGCAACAACGACACCCCGACTCCCAATATTGCATCTCAAATGACCGTCCTCACAACAACTGTCCAAGAAAGCACCGACAAGTTCAAAAGTCTAAAAGCAGTGAACGTTACCGTTTGGGCCACAAATCAAGAGCTCCAAGTTAGGATCAATCGGTTCTACTCCCTTGATTTTATCCAGAGACAAGCACCTGAAAGGCTCTGGGTCTTGATTCCACTCATGCAATCCCTTGAAACACTAGCACACGAAGAGTCCACACGACAACAGACTCTCTGTTCGGCTCCAACGAGTACACTTAGTATGGAAGGACCAAGTGAAGCTGATAACTCTTGTTAAGAGAGTTATCATAGACCTAATTTAAGATCTTTGCTATGGTTTTTATTTATAGTTTAACTAATTTAGTTAATTCTAGTTTAATATTTCATAACATTACCATTTAGAGTTTGATTGTGCTTAAAGATGAGAAATTATATCATTCTGCTCTAATTTGGTGTGATTTAGGTTTAATTTTGTTAATTGTCCTTCTTCATTTTAGAATCAAGTGGCTTGTCCTCGAAATTAAAATGCACCATTGAAGACTTGATGTTGTGGACTTTGCGACAAGGAATGTTGGCGCATACAACGCCAAATCAGCATAACAGAAAAAGCGCATACAGTGAGAGAGTGCACAGTGACAAGACTGTAAGGGATGATTAATCATAGTATGGCGTCAAATGTCAAAAGTTGCCCTACTTTTCCTCATATAAAAGCAAAGTGGAAAGCTTTTCCTCAAAGTCTGGATCATCAGAGTAAGAGCTGACCATTGAGAGCAATACTGAGATAGAATTTATAGAGATTCAAAAGGAAAGAGAGAGCCAATCTCCGAGGAAGAGCTGAGCACTCCAAGAATCATTTTTAGCCTTCCTCCTTGTATTTTGTGTTTCCCATCTCAATGGACTTCATGGTTGTATTTTCTACTTTGTTTTACTCTTATTTTAGTATGAACTAAATTTCCTTAAGTTGGGTTTGAGTATTTGAACTCCTATTGTAATGTTATTTTTACCTTAATATAGCTTATGAAGCTGACATTTCATTTTAATCAAATGGGTTTATTGTTGCAATGTTGATGTGGCCAATCAATACTTGTTGTCTTGCTTGTTAGTTAGATGCTGAAAAGGTCTGAGTAACAAGTGAAATCATTTGGTTAATGCAAGCCCTTAGGGTCATACGAGAGTATGAGGAGAATACATAGACATATGGTTGCTTCCTTGTACGATTGTTAACAATCCGGGTTGTAATCTGTTTCTTAAGTCCAGATCTACATAGATATATGCTACATTCAAGCTTATGGAGCAAGCTTGTAGAATGTTCGACGGAACAGTACAAGATCTTAGGAGTTTGGATCGAGTGAAATGTGATGCTGAGTTAGGTTGTAGCATTTTCAACAGCATTACAATAGGAGAGATTTTATTAAAATCTGACTTTCCCTTACCTGATTACTGAATCTGTTGCTGTCATCTTACTTTGTTGATTTAGAATTCATACTTAGGTTTATTTTGGTAAATTAGTTTAATTCAGTTCATTATAACTAGTTCATTATTGTTCATTTTAGTTTAATATTATCACTATTTAATTGTTGTTACTATTGCTAGAGCGTTGATTTGAGACTAATTAGTTTTACAATCCTCGGGGAACGATAACTCAATTCTAAGGAATCTATACTACTTGCTGACCACGTATACTTGCGTGAGAGTGTTAATGGAACAACAAGTTTTCGGCGCCTTTGCCGGGGATTGTGCCAAAATTAGTTAGTTAATAGTGTGTTCATTTATTTGTTTTGCATTTTATTTTACTTTTGTTTGCTTTCTTTTTAGATCTTATGGTGAGTGATGTATGAACCTGTCAGTTGAAGAAGCAATATTCTTATTCGATCCTGAACCAGAGAGAACTCTCCACGCCAGATTGAGGAAATTAAGAGCTAATCAAAGACCTCATAAACATGAAGAAATGGAGAACGAAGCAGTCCAAAATCAGAATGTGCTAGATGAGAGGGATAAAGTTATTGGAGATTTTTAAACACCTCTTATCAATCAGTTCAATCCGAGCATAGTCAGACCTGAATTTCCTACTCGGTAATTCTAATTGAAGCCCGTGATGTTCCAAATGTTGCAAACAATGAGTCAATTTAGAGGTTTAGCTACCGAAGACCCACACTTGCACTTGAAGTTATTCATGGAAGTCAGCGATTCATTCAAGATACCGGGTGTTTTTGAAGATATTTTGAGGCTCAAGCTATTCCCATATTCATTATGAGATAGAGCTCGAGCTTGGCTTAACTCATTACCACTAGATTCAGTTATGGATTGCAATGATTTGTTGCATAAGTTCTTGTCGAAGTATTTTCCACCTCAAAAGAAAGGGAAGCTTCGAAATGATATCACATCATTCCAACAATTTGAAGATGAGACGTTGGATGAAACCTGGGAAAGATTTAAAGAGTTATTGAGAAAGTATCCTAATCATAGGATACCTTACTGGATTCAAATGAAGACCTTTTATAATGGATTAAATGCACAGACGTGAATGCTGGTCGATGCATCAACAACTGGTGCATTGTTATCCAAGTCATACAATGAGGCATATGAGATTTTGGAAAGGATCTCTACAAATAATTATCACTGGCCAATAGCTAGGGCAGGAAATGCAAGAAGAATAGTAGCTGAAGTCATGGAGGTGGATGCTATCACATCACTATCTTCTCAAGTAGCTTCCTTGACCAACATAATAAAAAACATGAGTATTCATGCGCCAACATCATCATCAGCAATGGGTAGTTCAACAGGTCACTAAGAAGTTGTATCTTGTGTATTTTGTGGAGAAGGGCACCTATATGAAAATTGTCCCAACAACCCAGCATCTGTGTGTTTTGTAGGCAATCAGAATAGGGGAAACAATCCTTATTCTAACATCTATAATCCAGGTTAGAGACAACACCCAAATTTCTCTTGGAGCAACCAAGGAGGAGGTACTTCATCATCCAATCAACAAAGGCCTATGCAACCACTAGGATTTCATCAGTAAATGCAGCCATGAAATGATCTTTTGGAGAACAAAATCAACTCATTGGAGACTCTCATGAGAGATTTCATGACGAGGAGTGATTCCATCATGAAGAATCAGTCTACTTTGATTCGAAGCCAAGGTGCCTCATTGAAGAATTTAGAGAACCAGATGGGACAACTTGCATTGGCAGTCCATACAAGACCATAAGGTTCTTTTCCAAGTAACACCGAGAATAACAAGAGAAGGAAATGAACAAGTCCAAGCCATTCAGTTGAGAAATGGAAGAGAAGTTCAAATACCAAGGAGAATGTCTGAATCAGAACAACCCTCAGATGAACCCCAATCTAATGAAACAAAACCTGAAGTGCAAGAGGCAATGGAGAAGTCAAAGAAGAAGCCTGCTGATGCTGACAATCCTGCGACAACACAACCCAACATTGAGAAGCAACAGCCTATGCAACCTACTCCACCATACCCTCAAAGACTTAAAAAGCAGAGTCAAGACAAACAATTCAGCAAATATCTTGAAGTTCTGAAGCAGCTCCATATCAACATTCCATTGGTTGAAGCTTTGGAACAAATGCCCAATTATGTCAAGTTTATGAAGGATATTTTGTCGAAGAAGAGGAAGAGGAAGATGAGTGAGTTTGAGACAGTAGCCATGACCAAAGAGTGCAGTTCTATCTTGCAAAACAAACTTACACAAAAGTTGAAAGATCTTGGAAGTTTCACACTGCCATGTTCTATTGGAAATACTTATTGTGGAAGAGCATTATGTCACTTGGGGGCTAGCATCAACTTAATGCCTCTTTCTTTGTTTAAGAAGGTTGGCATTGGTGAAGCAAGGCCAACAACAATAACCCTTCAACTTGCTGATCGATCATTTGTTCATCCTGAAGGCAAAATTGAAGATGTGTTAGTGAGGGTGGACAAGTTTATTTTCCTCATGGATTTCATTATTTTGGACTATGAAGCCGATCGAGAAGTGCTTATCATTTTGGGTAGACCATTCCTAGCCACAGGGAAAACATTAATTGATGTACATAAAGGAGAACTCACTATGAGAGTCAATGATTAAGAGGTTATTTTTAGTGTTTTGGATGTTATGAAGTTCCATGATGATTCAGAAGAATGTTCTGTTGTGAGCAGTATTGACAGCATCGCTTTGGAGGAAATGGAAAAACTTTGTAGTAGTTGGGCTGATGATGTTGATGGCATGGTTGATGAATATGAGCTTAATAATGAAGAGGAAGAGAATGTGAGTGTAGCTTAACTACAAGGGAATTCACAGTTTAGAGGATACGGATAAAGGTTTGAACAGCTCGATCAAGGTGAAAGAGAGTTGAAGCCTATCAAGCCATCTATCGAAGAACACCATATGCTGGAGCAGAAGACACTGCCTATTCATCTTAAGTATGCATATCTTGGAGAAGGAGATACCTTGCCTATCATTATCTCCTCATCACTTTCTGAAGATAGACTACAACAACTGTTGGAAATACTCAAGCAACACAAAAAAGCCTTTGGGTGGAGCATTGCCGATATCAAGAGAATTAGTTCTTCAATTTGTATGCATAAAATCTTGCTTGAAGATGATTGTTGCAGTGTTGTTAAGCATCAAATAAGACTCAATCTAGACATGAAGGAAGTTGTGAAGAAAGAGATTTTCAAATGGTTGGATGCTAGGATAATCTATCCAGTTTCAGATAGTGAATGGGTGAGTCTTGTTCAATGTGCTCCCAAGAAAGATGGTATAAAGGTTATCAAGAATCAGAATGAAGAATTAATATCCACAAGAACTGTCACTGGTTGGAGGATTTGCATGGATTATAGGAAGCTCAACAAAGCCACAAGAAATGATCACTTTCGTTTGCCATTCATTGATCAACCCAAGACCACATTTACTTGCCCTTATGGTACTTTTGCCTTTAGAAGGATGCCCTTTGGGCTATGTAATGTGCCATCAACCTTCCAGCGTTGTATGATGTCTATATTTTCTGATTTGGTGGAGGATTGCATGGAGATTTTCATGGATGAATCATCAGTATTTGGAGACTCTTTTGAAGCATGTTAGCAAAATTTGGAAATACTACTGAAGAAATGTGAAGAGATTAACTTGGTATTGAATTGGGAAAAAAATGTAATGCCCGCATTGTAATACCCGAGCCAAGGTACGTATAATTATGTGTTTTATATGCCCATACACTTAGAATTATTCCCTTGAATTT
>WYDK02065491.1:0-11360 GCA_009867345.2 Toxicodendron radicans | reverse complement strand
TTTACAAAAC
Organism: Toxicodendron radicans; assembly: GCA_009867345.2. Lineage (NCBI taxonomy): Eukaryota > Viridiplantae > Streptophyta > Magnoliopsida > Sapindales > Anacardiaceae > Toxicodendron > Toxicodendron radicans. The sequence continues at coordinate 11,350 of WYDK02065491.1, read as the reverse complement.
CCTAATTGTATGATGATATGCAAATTTCATGCTCAAAATCATGTTTCTCCATGTCATGCATCCTACACATATAAGGTCGCCAATTTATCCAAGGAATACGCCATCCTGATCGGCAAGAAATGAGCTGACTTAGTCAACCGATCCACAATCACCCAAATACCATCATGACCATTTCTTGTTCGCGGAAGGCCGGATACAAAATCCATAGTTATATGCTCCCACTTCCACTCAGGAACGGGAAGTGGCCACCCTCAGTAGATTCGTCTCAAAGGCAACAGAAAGATGTTTACCATTCTTTAAGACACTCAAAGGAAATAAGAGGTTCGAATGGAATGAAGAATGTGATAGGGCATTTAAGAAGTTAAAGAGACACTTCGGCCAATAGTCGGCGAGCTTCTTTTGTTATATTTGGTGGTTTCTTTCTTCACCATAAGTGCAGCATTAGTAAGAGAGGAGGCGGGAACTCAATGGCTTATCTATTATGTAAGTCGAAGATTAGTCGACGTAGAAACAAGGTACCTAGAGATGGAGAAGTTGGTCTTGGCTCTGATAGTCGCATCTAGGAAGTTGCGGCCTTATTTCCAGGTGCACACAATCCATGTCTTGACAAATTTCCCATTGAGAAAAGTGCTCCAAAAGCTCGAAGCATCGGGGAGACTAATTCAATGGTCGCTGGAGTTAAACCAGCATGATATCAAATATTTGTCGAGAATGATGATCAAGGGGAATGCTCTAGCTGATTTTATTTCTGAGTTTTCTTACCAGCCAGGAGAGGAATCGATGCCCGTAGACCCAAACAACAACGACATCATCGCTCGAAAATAGTTTAGGCGGAGTTAAACTGATAGTGGAAATTGTATATCGACAATTCCTCAAATGAGAAAGGGGTTGGAGCTGGTTTATTGTTAAAGAGCCGCGAAGGAGCAAAGTTTCTGGTTGTTGTCAAGTTTGAGTTCACCGCATCAAATAACCAGACGGAGTATAAGGCCTTCTTGGTAGGACTCAGGCTGGCTGGCCAAGGAGATGGGTGCGAAGTCACTCGTAATTTTAAGCGACTTGCAGCTCGTGGTGAATCAAGTAATAGGAGAATACCAGACCAAGGAAGAAAGAATGATCGCTTATTTGCAGAGGGTAAAGCTTGAGCTAGAGCCCTTCAAAAGTTACAAAGTTCAGCAGATCCCAAGGGAATAGAATTCAGTGGCCGACGCTTTAGCCCGTCTGGCCTCTTCAATGAAAGATGAATCAGCGGACTTGATACCGATAAGAATCCTCCCAAGGTCAATTATCAGCTCGCGGGAAGAAACAATGGAGATAGTCCACCGTTATAGCTGGATGAATCAGATTAAAGCCTACTTGAAGGATGGTGAAGTGCCCGAGGATAAAAATGAGGCACGCACATTGCGGGCAAAGTCAGCTCGATATGTTCTTGTTAATGATCAGCTATATAAACGGGGATATGACACCCCGCTGCTCAAGTGTGTTGACAGAGAAGATGTGGATTACATCCTCAGGGGGATTCATAAAGGAATTTTTGGGAACCACTCTGGTGGGCGAGCCCTTACCTATAAAGTGTTACGCCAAAGTTATTATTGGCCAACCGTGTATGAAGATGCAGCGGATTTTGTTTGCAAATGTGAAAAATGCCAGAGGTTCGTCGATATTCTGCAGGCACCACTAGGAGAACTCACTACCTTAACCAGTTCGTGGCCTTTTGTAGTCTAGCGAATTGACCTAGTAGGCCCGCTACCCCTAGGAATGAGCGGGGTCAAATTTCTTGTGGTGACAGTTGATTATTTCACCAAGTGGGTGGAAGCCGAGCCTTTAGCCATAGTGACATCAAGCAGAATGAAATATTTCATTTACAAGAACATCATCTGCAGATTCGGGCTCCCTCATACTATTATAACGGACAATGGGAAACAGTTCGATAGTGAAGAGTTCGTTTCTTTCTATAAAGGTCTTGGCATCAAGAAGAGTTTTTCTGGCGTTTATCGACCTCAAGCTAATAGGCAGGTCGAGGCCGTGAATAAAGTGATCAAGCACACCCAGAAGAAAAAGCTCGACACCTTGAAGGGGAGATGGGCAGATGACTTGCCTGAAGTTTTGTGGTCTTATAGAACCACCTTAAGAACCTCGACTTGAGAGACTCCGTTCTCGCTCGCTTATGGTTACGAGGCAATGACTCCTGTCAAAGTAGGAGTAAAAACTTTCAGAAGAGAAATGTTCGACGAAGGTATTAATGACCCCCTACAAAGCCTAAGACTCAAACTTATCGAGGAACATCGGGCGAAGTCACAGATGAGGCTTGCATCTTATCAGCAGCGAGTCAAACAATATTTTAACTCCAAAGTCAAGAATCGGGAGTTTGAAAGGGGAAATCTAGTGTTAAGAAAAATATGCCCACTGCAAAAGAATCGAGTTAGGGGTGCTCGGTCCGAAGTGGGAAGGCCCATTTAGAATTTATGAGAAAATCGGGCCAGGAACTTTTCACCTGGAACACTTGAATGGAATGGTGATTTTGCAAGCATGGAACACCGAACATCTAAGAAGGTATTTCTAATGACCTTGCCTAAGTAATTGCGGTTTGTCTCATTTTGTACTCGGGCAGAGTCTGCCCTCTATTTCCAATAAAATGCATTATTCAGTTCTCGTACTTTGTGTTATTATAATTCATGCGAAAGATTGAAGTCCGGGTCCGCCTGGCGAGATGGTAGTAATCGCGCCAAAAGGCGAGCCCAGTGGTTTAAAGCCAGATCCTCAACAATTCGTATCTAGAGAAAATTAACCGAGAAAAAACACGCCGAGAAGAGATCAACTAAACTCAGCGACCTAGACTTAAAAGTGTTTTAACGAGTAAAAATTCATCACAAGTTCGAAGTCTCTTTTAACACTTGGAAAATTTTGGGAAAATCTCAAAGTAAATCCAAACACTAAGACAGTCCGACTTCGAAAAAACGCAACAGTTCGAAAAAGAAAACACTTCATTGAACTAAAAATGATTGTTCATTACAACCTGAAAAAGGAAAAGCACATAACAAAATGTATTCGGCAGGGGGAACGATGCCCTGATCGATCTGAACGGGCTGAGAAATGTCGGCATGGTCCGCCGAACTTTCAACTTGGTCATCCTTAGAATTACCATCCGTGTCTTCCCCCGACTCACTGCTCTTAGAATTAAGTTCCTCGGCCTTGGGCTCCTCAACTCCCACCTCGTCAGGCTTGGGCTCATTGTCCTCCGGATATACAAAAATGCCCCCAAAGGCCCTGCATCAAAGCCTCGCGATTTCAATCAGGTATTTTTTCGGGAGGAAGGAGTAATCTATATCAGGATCCACCTTGAACATTTCAGTAACGAGGTTCAACGACGTCTCCCAAAGGTCGACGGCATACCTTCTTTTGGCCTCCCTCACAGTACCTCTGAGGCGGACCACTTTCATATTGTTCTCGCAGCATGACTGTTTAAAGTCAAACAGCTTGTGGGATTTATCATTAAGCTCTTTGCCCAACCCCAACCAAACCGCATTTGCTTGAGACGTAGCAAGGTCAGAAGCGCGATTCACATTTTCAACAACAAGCCTCCCATTTTCTTTGGCAAAACCCTTTCTCTTAGCAATGGCTTTGTCTTTCGCAGCCTCGGAAGCTATGAGCTTGTCCTCGAACTCCTTCTTCGCCTCTTTGCCGAATTTTTTCGTTTTCTCCAACTCGGCTTTTAGTTCCTTAATTTGTTTGTACAAAAAGCGGACTTTGTCCCACACCTTGTCTTTGGAGTTGATGGTTGCATTAATAGTTTTGGCGAGATTCTCCAAAGTGTCGTAATGATTTTGGTAAAGAAGGTTGAGCATATAGTACGCCTGAAAGAAAGCAAATTATATGTAAGAAGCATGGCAAAAGAGAAATTTCTTATTGAGCAGAGTCGATCAATTATTTTACCTTGCTTAAAGCCTTAGTCGTACTAAAAAGTTGATGATGGGCTGGCAAAAATGTAAACTCCGAGAAACATTTGTCCGAGACGTAGTCTTTGGTTATTATCGCCCCTGGGGCGATCTTTTCAAGCAAAGATAGGATAAGCGCTCTCAACTCTGTTTCATCAAAGTCTTCTTGAGGGCGGGGGCCTCTTTCCCTTTAGTCTTCGGGGACATTGAGCTCTGACCTTTTGAACTAGAAAACCATTGTAGCGTGGTCCTATTTCGGGGGCCCGAGACGGGCTCCTTCACCTTTTTCTTTGAGTTGGGGGAACCAGTGAGCTCACCCCGAGGACGTTTAACCCAGACACTTCTGAGACTGTAGAGGCCTCCAGAGCGATGACAAGGGCCGCAAGAGAGGTGACAGGGGTCGCCAGAATGACAACGAGGGTCGATTGGGTCACAGGAGCTTCGAGAATGGTTAGTGCAGGCTACGGGTCGATGTTAATCACCCAAGTCAAGGTTTCACCTCTCTTCAAGGCCGATGTTCTCCCGTAGTTCGCAGACCTTGTGGCAATTCTTGATCCTGCAGTCGCAATTTGCAAGTTAGTTACGTTCTAATAATGAAAAAAGAAGAGTGAGCTGATAACTTACTTCCTATTTTGAGAGGTAGAGAGATGTAAGCGAGAGTAAATTTGATGGATTCCTGGCAGAATCCAAACTATACTAAATTGGAGAGATGGTCGAGCTGCGTTACCTCGCGTTGACTCTCAAGAAGCGCGCTAAAGCAAGCAAGGCGAGAAGTATCAAAGTTGGGAGGTGGATTTCAGTCTTGGTTCGCTGAAGTGGCAAAAAGAATCAAAGAGTTAAAAAAATTTTGGGTAATGTCGTAGAAAGCAGAAAGACGGGCTTACATGCATCTGGTTTAAAGACACTGCCACTACCGCAAGTAAAAAAGAAATAGTCGGAGTCCTAGTTCTTTATTTTGCCTGGGATTTTGGCCAGACCGTTGAAATTTTTCCTGTCGGTTTTTGACAGGCAAAAGGTGTCATTTTGACCCTTCTTAAGTTTGTACAAAAACGCGAGCTCATCGAGCATGAGATCGCCAAATTGGTATACTTGAAAGGCTATGTACAGCCCAATTATAATCAGGTAAGAGTTAGTGGAAGATTGGAGCGAGGTGACATTATAATAGTCGACGACACTCAAAAGAAAAAGATGTCGGGGAATGGAGAGCGCGCATCTAAGCAAGGTTTAGGAGATAGCAGACCAGCCCGCTGGAGGCATTTTCCCCACATACCCTGTCGAGTACTGCTTACGAATTCGAGCGAGGTCTTCCTCGGTAATCGAGGAGGACGGTTGTTTTTTCAAGACTGTGGGAGCCAATGGGGTTGTTACATCTATGGAGTCATCAGATTGGTTGCTGAGGCCCGCATCCGAGCAGGCGCCATCATCCTCAAACAGCTCGTCCATACTGGAACTAGAGCACAACTTAGACATGGGAACTTAGACACCTGAAACACAAATAAACAAGTGTTACGATCGAGCCTATAAGCCGAGAACATAGACACTAGTACTCGGTCCAGGTGCCTAAGAGAGCCCGCTAGCGAGCTCATGAAATTTAGCATTTATGTCTAGATTAAAGCTCAGATTCCAGTGGCTGAATCTGGCGACCGTACGGTCACTTCCGGTTTGTTTTCTCAGGGAGAAACCTAGAAAGTCCTTAAACTACCCCTACGAGAGCTAAGCATGTCATTCTGTCTTAACTACTAGCAAAATGACAACAATAACAGAAAAAAAAAACAAAAAAAAGGGCCGAGAAATCACTAACCAAGAGGGTAGGACGATTGAAGTCACCAAAAAAGATTGCCTGAGTAGTTGCGCTGACGAGAAAGTCTTCTTTCTTGCAGAGAAAAATATTAGAGTAGGAGTAGAAGAAAATGAAAAGGAAAAGTTCCCCTTTTATAACAAAATTCGAATGGAGCGGGAACTGATCGCAACCACTGAATTAGGCAAGCAATCCTAGCCCTTTATCATGGGGGCGATCTGAGCTGCTCAAGAGGGACACTTGTCAACAATCCATGAAAATGGTGTAACCGTCGAGCTTCATAATGATGACCGCTGACACACGAAGCGACATTCTCACGCATGGCCAGTTGTCGTGGCAGTTAAAGGGGCGGCTGCATTAATTGTATGACGAGACAGCTCGACCGTCATCGAGTTAGACGATTCAATATCTCGAGGTAGCGGACTCGATTAGCAATAGTGTTTTAAGCCCGACAACGATCTCCAAACATTGGGGAGTAGATGTTGTGCGGGTTTTCCGAGAAGGGTTCACAGTGGTCGGACACATGTTGAGAAGTCGAAGAGGTCTATAGCAAGCCAAATCAGATTTTTGCCCGACACAATGTGGTCGCCAATAAGTGTATAAGGTCTCCAGATTGAGTGAGCTCGCCAGAAAAATGCAGTCAGCATATGGGATTAGCCTTATCCCCCAAAAGTCTGGATAAGATCATATTCAAATTTCAAATTGATTGCCCAATCCCTGAAAATCCGGGATATACTTCCTTTTGAAAATGTAATCACGTATGGGGCGAGCTTTCCTTATATATTGTAACACTATAAATACCCCAAGGGATTATGGAAAAGGGAGAGAATTTTTATTAATAAGAGGAACAGTGGACGTAGGCACTCATTGAAGAGGCTGAACAACTTTAAAATTTCCTTGTGTTCTTTGATTTATTACACTTTTTATTACTCATTGCTGGTTACCCGTAATCACGCACACATCCGTTCCGGTTCCGACTAAGGTCAATCGGATCATTCTGGTTAGTGTAATTTTATGCATCAACAGATTATTTTCTAGTCTCGAATTATGTTGTATTGAGAAGAAATTATTATCATTTGTTTTTTGTTCTTATTATCAAGCTTATTCCTAATAATTTTAGGGTACACCCAAAAGAAAAAGAAGGATTCACAACTACCGTCAATACAGTTTTCACTATAATACAGTTTTCAATTTTTTTTCTTAACAATTTAAAGTGAAGAAGAAATATTGTGAATGAATACTTATTAATTGAATTAACTATATGATAGCCTATCAATAATTTGTCTCACCCTTTCTAATTTTTTTACTCTCAGATTTAGGGCGAAAAAGAAAAGAAAAAAAAAAATCAGTTAAGACGTACAAACCTCAAATCAATCATAAATCTTTGCTTTGTAAAATGCGTTTCTTTGCTTTCAAAGACCCATCGATTCAATGTTTCTTTCAACTTTGATTTCGTTTCTCAAAAAATTTAAGTTTCTGTCATTGAATGAAAGTATTAATGGTTAAGCAATGAAAGTGAAATATCATAAAATGAGAATTTCTTTTATACTAGGGGAATGATAGAGTGTGGGTAACATGTAATGTTTTTTTGTTCAAGTATCTTTGAACTATTAGATTAAATTTAGATGGAGGGTGGTAAATTTGTGTCTCCAATTAAGTCAAGAAATTGTGTTACAGTAGCTTCTAGCTTGACCCTTTTATTTAAGGTTAAACTTGAAATTATATTTCTCATGAGAGAAGAACATTGTTTGATTCTGAAAGTGGAACATTTTTTTTTTTTTGGTAATCAGGGTGTCTGAATTAGTTTGTGCATCCTTCAACTAATTTATGTGATCCATTGAGCACCCTACAAACTCAATGGACTAAGTAAGTCACAATTGTCGTAGACAGTCCTAAGGTTCAAACCAAAAAAGTGAAGGAATTGAGTAAACCTCCTTAACTATCAGGTCAACCCTTTAAGGTTAAAAGTAGAACATTTCTCATGATTGCTTCAATAAAAGTTGTCAATGCGATGTTTTATATTGGAGTGTGGGATTTTATCAATTTAGGTATAATGTTTTATCAAAAAGCTAAAATACGGACATAAGTTTCGATGGATCAATTTGGGAACACTTACCTTTGAAAGTTTGTTAAATTTAACTAGAGGTGTCAGTGAGTCGTGTCGTGTACGGTCCGTTATGTCATACCAAGACTTGTGACAATTAGTGTCTTATTGTGTCGTGTCGGCTTATGAAATTTAAAGGTTCATAACACAACCTACTATATATTATATCGTGTTGTGTGTCGTTCCATGAATCGTGTCGTGCCCCATGTTGACGTTAATTTTCTCTTTTCTTTTTTATTTTGGGTTGAATTTAAACTGTGCTGTAGTTGCAGTGTCTTTCACTTCTTTTCTTAATGAATGGTGTGGGAAACACCTAATAATTATTATCTCAAACTTAATACTCACTGCCTCCATGTTCATGTTAATTTTTTAAATCCTATCATTACATTAATAACATCAGTGGATGTGAACACAACATTAACCATTTAATGTAATGTATAGGAATTAGAACAGAAGATTCATGTTATCTTGCCTCTAATATAATCTTGCTTTAAGTGGCTGGCATCAAACACAAGTTCTAAATTTCATCAAGTACAGCTCAACAATCAATAATATGATGTACGAGGAGTCGACGACCTCAACTCTTTACATATAAATCTCTTTCTCATCCACCGCTCATACCGACTTCAATCCTTATCCTTTTTAGTGAAACGTCCAACCCACTTTCAATAAAATTTTAATTCCTAGACGGCAAGTTCAAATTCATTCTGTGCTCTTAATGTTAGTAGATAATGTTACATTATATGGATTTTAAGGAAAAAATTATTAACCATTGTGTCGCATGTATTTAGTAAAACAAGTTTTGACTTAAGAAAATAGTCAAATTAATTAGATCCCAATATATTAGATCAAGAAATCTATGATAATTTTTTAGTTTTGTTTTTTTAAATATTTTGTGTCGTGTCAACCCGTGGGCTTAGTTTTAAGGCTCAAACACGGCACGGATTATAGTGGGTCATGTTGTGTCGTGCCCGTCCATGCTATACCAAATTTTGTGTCGTGCCATGTCATACCATGCTTTGGACAGGCCCAGTCCACTGACACCTCTAAATTTAACTATCTAAGGAGCAAATTGGTAACTAAATATTCTAAAGTGATTTGTTAATAATTACAAAAAAAAAAAAATCTAACTAAGAAAGAAATAACCGTGCATTAGAAAATGGCATGTGGATTCAAATAGTTTATTTAGTAAGCACAAAGAGTTAATTACACAAGACTTCCCCTAAGGTTTCAACATTTTACAGAGGCACAAAAAGATCATTAGGTTAACACAAACACCCCATCCTTTTAACTTCCGTTAGGGTTTTATTAGGGTTATTTATTTGCACCCCATTTAGCATAAAAATTGACAAGTTGCCCCCTATAATTAGTCACTTACACTTTCTACCTTCAATTTTTAGTGTTAAATTAACTTAGGCAAGGGCAAAATAAACTTTTTATTGTTAACATACTAAATTATAAATTAAAGATTTCAAAATAATAATAAAAAATTAAATAAAACTTATTTAAGATTTAATATTATTTTTAAAAAAAATTATTACTTCTTTTTCAAAAGAAGTATCCAAAGATCTCTTATCGTCGGAACCACCATTCTTAGATGGTTGGAATAAGAATTTATTTTCAAAATAAAAAATTCCAAATACCATAGCTGACTTAGGAAAAACAATTGTTTTTTTTTTTTTTTACATTTTATTTGTAAATTAACTAAAAAATTTTTAAAAAAAATTTGAAACATAATATATAAATATTTTTTGTAAATTAATAAATATTAAATAAAAATTAAAATATTTTTGCAAAGTAAAAAAATATATATATACTTTTTAAATAATCTGGAAGTTCTCTATGAAAGGCTTTGTATTTTTATTTGACAAGTCTTTGTGTCATGATGGGTTGGTGAATGTGTTATTGAGTGTTTTTTTATAGGGTAAACGACATGTTCTCACCCAAGGTTTACTGAAATGGAAAATTATCACCCCTATTTCATAAATTCCAAATTGTCACTCTTAAATTAACTTCGTTTCATTTTTTTAACAGTTAAAGGATACAATTGTCATTTACTATAACACCCCATATCCAAGAATTAAAAAAAAATAAGAATCCAAACAACACAAAACTCAAATCAATCCAAATTAATAAAATTCAAAATATACGTTAATAATAAATTGGATCTGAAAATTTAATGATATAATCTAGGGGTATCCATGGGTGGGTACCCGTCTATTTTTGGGGAACCGGAACTGGCCGGTGCACTATAAAACTACAAACAGGTCCCCAGAAGTTCAAAATTTGACAAATGCACCCTTAAATTTAACAAATACAACCCAATTTGTTACATAAATCACAAATACACCCTGCAATAAAAATAAAAAAAGTTCTAACTTCCAAATGGTGTTCCTAAATTTAAACAAAATTTAGTGAGATGTGAGATGTGAGATGCTTTTAGGATATTATAATTAGAATTAGAATTTAATAAGAGAAAAAGGTAAGAGTTTAATAAAAATAAACTATAATTAGAGTTTAAATAAAGAAATGAAATAGAAAGCATTATCCTAATTCCCGAATAAGCAGTATCTTCCATTTTTTCTCCTTCTCCTTCTCCAATCTTTGTTTCTTCTTCGTCTTCTTCACCTCCATTTCTCTTTCATAGGCTAAATTTTTTTCACCTCTACTTTTCTCTTTCATCCTTTTTTTCTTCTCCATTTTTCTTTTTCGCTTCTCCATTTCTTCTCCTTCACTACTTTTCTCTTTATTTTTCATCATCTTTGTGACACCCCGTGTCACAGGATAAATGGTTGGAGGTTAATCTTTTTGAAATGGGGTGAAATTGCAGGAAATGAAAACTTGGAGGAGACTTTTGTAAGAAGTGGGAAGCATGGAGGCTAAATGGATATTGTACAGCTTAGTATATAAAGGTGAGAATATTGCATTTTTCCATATTTCCTTCATTTGGACGTTGAAAAGAAGAGAGGGTAGAGAGAGAAAGTCCAAAGGTTAGAGAGAGAAAGTGAAGATTTGGTGGAATTGAGTTAAAATCTGGCTAATGGGTAAGAGTATGCTTCAATTTATGCTTCAATTTCATTAGTAACATTTTTCCCCTACCTTTAATTGAGTATTTGGAAATGGAGATTTGTGGGTTTTAAATTGAGGGTTAAATAATAGTCTAAATGTAAATAGGTTTTGGTTGTATTGTATGAAGGGAATGTTGTATGTATAATGTGGGGTAAAAAGGGAGTGAATGGGTGAGATTTTGAGTGAATTCGTGGTGGACAATCTGGAAAACTCAGATTGTCGCCGCAGCAAAGTTTAAAATTCAAAGTGTCGCCGCAACGACAATGGAATGTCGTCACGGCGACGTTCATATAAAGAAGAAGGGAAAATTCGAGAAGGTTTGTCGCCGCAGCGACAAACTCTCGGGTCCAATGTCGCCGAGGCGACGAGGGAATGTCGCCGCAGCGACAAAGCTTAGAAAACCCTAGGTATTCAGGGGTGTAAATGTAAGTTTTGAAACCTGTCAAG
>WYDK02065404.1:0-11374 GCA_009867345.2 Toxicodendron radicans | reverse complement strand
GTTTACTGTATATTTACTTTATATATATACAGTGGATGTATTTTCATGAGATTTACATGTATTAGCTAGAAAGAATATGATGCATTACAGATAGAGGCAAAAAAACAAGTCTAATAGGTTTGCAAATATTGAGTGCTATCATTGTGGCATGATAGGGCACATCAAGAAACATTACAGGAAAACAAAGAGAGAGAACAAAGAGAATAGAAATGAGAAAAAGAATGACAATGGAAAGGATGATGACCAAGTTGCCACCACTTCTTTTGGAGAGTTCTTCATTGTTTATGATGATGATTTCATTAATATTGCATGTCATGAGACTAGTTAGGTGATTGATAGTGGCGCCTCCATTCATGCTACATCTCGAAATGATTTCTTTACATCCTATACACTTGGAGATTATGGGACAATAAAGATAGGCAATGATAGGATGGCCAATGTTATTGGAATTGGAAATATGTGCTTGGAGATGAGTAATGGAACAAGGCTTATTCTTAGAGATGTCAAACATATTCCTGATATTCATTTGAACTTGATTTCTATAGGTAAACTTGATGATGAGGGGCATTGCTACACTTTTAGTAATGGTTAGTGGAAACTCACTAGGGGTGTGTTGTTACCAATATAGTGTATATGAAAACAAACAACACTCACGCAAGTATACGTGGTGAACAAGTAATACAGATTCCTAAGAATCGAGTATCGTTATCACGAGGATTGTGAACTAGTTAGTCTCTGATCTATGCTCTAGCAATAGTGACAGTAATGGAATAGTATAAAATTGAACTAAAATGAACAATAATAAAATGGCTAATCAACTAAAGTAAACTAAGTGTGAATTCTAAATCAATAGAGTAAAGATGGTAGAAATATCAGTAATCAGATAATGGCAAGTTAGATTTGAATAAAATCCCTCCCATTGTAATGATGTGACAAATGTTATAGTCTAACTCAACATGACATTTTACTCGATCCAAACACCTAGAATCTTGTACTATTCACTTGAACATTCTACAAGATTGTTTCCTAAGCTTAAATCTAACATACATCTATGCAGATCTAGACTCAAGAAACATATTAAGACTCTGTTTATTAGCAATCGTACAAGGAATCACCTATATGTTTATGTATTCTTCTCCTATTCTCATATGACCCTAAGACTTGTATTAATCAAATGATTTCTCTTATCAACAGACCCTCTCAATGTCCATCAACAAGTAGATAGCAAATATTGAACGGCCAACTTAACATTGCAACACTTAGCACACATTTGACTAAAATAAAATATCAACATCATAGGCTATATTAATGATAAAATGCAAACATTACAATAGGAGTTCATATACTCAAATCCAACTTGAAGAAAGTTAGTTCATACTGAAATGAGAGTAAAACATAGTAGAAATTACAACCATGAAGTTCATTGGATAAAGAAACACAAAATACAAGAAAGGAGAAAAAGAATATCTCTTGGAATGCTTTCTCTTTTCCTCGTCAATGGCTCCTTCTTTCTTGATGATTCTCTGCACTTTGTCTTCTGGATAATACTCTTTGTAGCCATTTCTCACTCTCAAGAATAAGACTTGCCCTTAACTCTTTCCATTTTGCTTAAATATGAGGGAATGTAAGGCTTTTTGTGACACATGGTCAAATACTAAGATAAATCAATCCTCATAGTCATGTTACTGTACATTCTCTTACTGTTACATAGAAAAAAGTGATTGTCCTTTTCGGGACAGCTCATCACCAAGGCAAGACCACATGCGTAGAAGATCGCCTTTTTTGTTATGCTAACCTGTCACTTTATGCGCCAGCACTCTTTGTCGCATAGTCAACAACACAAATTCTCAAGTTATGCAATTTAATTCCTAGGACGAGCTGCTGGATTCATAACTGTAGAGAAATAATCAAGGAAATTAAACTTAAATGAAGCCAAATTAGAGCAGAACAATACAAATTTTTATCTTTAAACACGATCAAACTCTAAATTGACAAAATTATGAAATGTTAAACTAAACTTAAATAAAATAGCTAAAATAGACATAAAAACAATTACAAAGGCTTCAAATTAAGACTATAATAACTCTATTTACTAGAGTTATCACACCCCTAAACTTAGAACGTTACTTGTCCTCAAGCAATAAAAACTAGACTAAACAGACAAATATTAAAGACACATGAAGAGAAATCATGGAAACAATATGCTTCACCCTATGCTGCCACTTTAATCACCCTTAGCTTTCAGGACCATAGCTTAGCAACCAATCATATGATTTCTCAAAAGTATGAAAACATAGATCCTGATCACAATTACCTCATGAGGAATGTCAATCTAAGATCTTTGAGCCTAATTGCATGGAACCATCACTAAAATATTCAATCCCTTATCCACTAAACACAAGTAAATAAATGCAAAGGAAAATGCCAAGGAACTACCATTGCACATAGGCCATCTCAAGAGGTTAGGGATTCTGTTGGAAGACTTTTATTCAACTAAACTTTATTGTCTTGCTTTTTTTTTTTAAATAAACACACTACCTTATGAAATTTTTTCACAGATCCACAACTTTCTACACAGTCGATACACCATAGGGTTCATAGGCACTCTTGAACTGCTTCAAATTGTTGCAAATTATGCCTCAGCACTTGGCACAACACACTTTTATTCTACATAACTTTTCTGCACAGTTGATACACCATGGGGTTCATGGGCACTTCTGGATACTTAGATGTGTAGAACATTGAAGTGTTCCAAAGCTTATTCAAACATAAAACATACATCACAAAGCTAACATTAAAGTCTTCCCCCCTAAGAGCCTGATACCTGCATTTTTAATAGCTATCATTTAAACATCCCCTAAGACTTGCCTACTTGAGTCTCATTTCTAAGGTTTATCAAACTTCAGATTTGGTTCCTAAGCCCTCTCTATTAACTGAAATGCCTCAGAGGCTTGCCAAAACAACACTCAGTTCTCATGTATGTTCTTCAAAATTTTCAATAAAAAACACCTAAGCTTGCGACAACATCACTAAGCATCATTAGGTTTTCATGAAACAACAAAGGCAAAACAATAATATTCCCACCATCTTTTCTACAAGCTTCTGAGACAAACATCCTTGGGTTAATTTAATTCCAATACATGAATATGTTCCTTGAAAACTACAACAACAACAAATTTTCAATGATTTTGTTAATAAGATTATGAAGAGGTATGTTTATCATCATGCAACTAACAAATGGTTCGGCAACAAACATTATTATTAGCTTATTCACATGATTATATCTAAACCATTTACCAACCAACTAATCAGTTTATGATTCAAACGTCCCCGGCTTGATTCCAATCCAATACTGTTACCTAAAAAAAAACAACAACAAACATTAAAGGCAGCTTTTATTATTATTAGCTTAGTTACTTAACAAAAAAAAAAAAAGATGTCGAAACCATTTAACAACCAACTACTCTACTTTGATACAAACATCCTCGACTTGATTTCATTCCAATACATGAATCTCTTCCCTGAAAAACAACAGCAACAAACATTAATGGCACCAAGCATTATTATTAGCTTATTTACATGATAATATCAAACGTCTTAACAACCAACTACTCAACTTCTGATACAAACATCCTCAGCTAATCCAATTACAAACCAACTAATAAGTCAATTAATGATGCAAACATCCTTGGCTTGATTTCATTTGAATTTGTTGCCTAAAAACCACAACAACAACAAAAATTAATCAATTTTTCCCTGAAAACAATAGAAACAAAAATTAATTGTTTTTGATATTAAGATTATGAATAGATATGCTTACCATATTCAACGAACACATGATTCAGCAGCAATCATTATTATTTGCTTATATACTTAGCTTGATTCCATTCCAATACATGAATCTATTCCCAGAAAAAAAACAGCAACCAAAATTCAATGATTTTGATATTAACAATATGAAGTGATATGCATACAATAATTGAACTAACAAATGGTTCGGCAAAAATCATTATTATTACGATTTGCTTACCATAATTCAACTAACAAATTATTTGACAGCAAGAATATGTTCCATTCCAATGCATGAATCTGATCCTTGAAAACAACAACAAACAAAATTGACTTATTTTGATATCACAATTATGAAAAATACACTTACATGTCAACTAACAAATGGTTCGGAAGCATAATGATATTACCTTATTTACATGATTATAACAAATATATTTAACAAACACTTAATCAATTTCTGATATAAACATTCTTAGAGAAACAATACATAAAAGATGGAATCCTATGAAGGCAACACAAAAAACAATCAATAAAAATTTATATTAGATAAACGGTTCGACAACAATGCAAATTGCCTCCACGATTAGTGCCTACTGCAACTTGCGTAGTCATTGGAATCTTTCTTTTAGTTTCTGAATCCTTTGACGATTTGCTTCCATCCGGGCATCAATAACAATCGGATTCACAGACCGAGGATGTCTGAATATACCATTTAACACTATTCAAGTACTTCGAACAACATTTTCTACAATTTCTACTTCAACATTAACCTGATCAAGTCGGTCGGCAGGTTTCTGATACAAACATGCTAGACTTGATTCCATTCCAACAGATGAATATTTAATAACATTAGACCTTTGAAATGCCTAAACGTGTGAATGTGAAGAGGTTAACAACAGTCAAGAAATATTAATATTAATAACATTCAATAAACATCAAACTTTGCCATGCCCAATGTCAATATCAATGTATTAATAAATATCATTAAAACAAAAAACATATCAAACACCAATTACATTAAGCCACATGTAACACAAAATTCAACACATCCACATATCCCACGTCATCACCAATTACATGCAGCCACATGCCAAAAACCATCCAACGTGTCAAAGCCCATCCATTTTAGAGCTTCTAACAATCCTTAGTGTCCATCAACCAGGAAGTGCTTTGGCTTTATATAAGTATATAGATATAGATATAGATAGATATAGATATAGATATAGATTAAAATTATTTTGGTAACCGATTGACTGATTTATAATTAATTTTAAATATTATTACTAATAATATTTTATAATTTATTTCTAACTTATAATATTTTATATATTTAATTATACTGACCAACAATTAAGGATTAATATTTTTAATATATAATGAAGATCAATTTATATAATTTAATGTAATAATTTAATGATATAATGAAACCTGTATTTATTATTTACGCTAATCACATTTTATATAGTAAAATGTCAATATAATTAATATAAATTTACAAATCATCAATTTAAAATCAATATCGACTAGGTTTGACATGAAAAAACAAACACTAAGAGTTTAACCACCATAAGACTATAAGAGAGGCCAAATTAATTCACCCAACCTGATATAAAAACGATATATTAATATTATTTGATTTAATAAATTAGATATAAACAAAAATACATGTACAATAAAATTATAGTGTTATGAAACCCTTCTGCGAGTTGAGCTCGAGCATGTTAATGCTCGACTCAACCTCGCGCATGGGCTCAAAAGAGCTTGCGAAATTACGCAAGCTCCCGTATTTTAATGAAATGGTTTTTGTTGTTATGAAAATATGCAACAACCAGAGAAATCCAATTGACCTTGAAGGAATGAGATTGGATGGACACGTGATTAATAAATAATCAGCTAGAATGAATAAGAGCAGTAATGCAAAAGAGCTTTTTAAAGAGGTTAAGCAAGTTAACTCTCAAACCTACATCCTATGTTTATTTTATTAATGTAGTGAGTACAAAAATAAGCTTAATCTCTCTAGAGTTGATAACCCCTTTTACAATGATTTGATGGGGTTTATATAATGTTGATGTACAACTATTACATGAGTTCTAATGGAAACAAATAACTTATTTTTGGGAAGTTAATCCCATAATTGTTGTAGTTACAAATAAATTAAAATCATTCGCTGTAATGCCAAGATTTTCTCCTTGATTGTAGAAGATAAGGTTGATATTTCGTGATGAGGTTTATCCTTAACCAAATGGATAAACTCATGGGATATTGCTCTATCTTGCTTTCCACCTCGCTGTTAATAGCGATCTATCCCCAACTTCCAATAGTTATCTACCACAACCTCTTGCTCGCTTCCGTCTCGCACTTGCTTCAAGTTCGTTTTGAATATTCGCACAACATTTATATTTGCCCTTGTAGTCGCTGCAGCCCTCCTTAACTTCATTTGCTTCAAACTTCAAACTTATAAATCAAGTCAAACCCACTTCAATCTCCGTTGTTCCAGCCTCCAATCCGCTGTCGCTTTAGCCTCCAATCTCTACCACCCCATCTTCAATCTTTAATTTGAAAGAGATTGCTTTAATACTTTGCTTCAGCCTCTAAATAAGTATTTTGGCGTTTTTATTTAGGGTTTAGTTTTAATTTATTCTAACTAAAACTGTTCATTTCCCTTTTTGTTTTTTAGAAAGAGAAGACAATAGTGGAGATTCATTTTCCCATCCCTTGAAGTTTTGTTGGAGTTTTGGCTAGCATAGAAGTTTGGGAAGATATCTTATAAGGTGATTGAGTATTGGAAGAACTAGTTATTTAGGATTTCATGAATAGGGTGTTTGAACTTTGATCTTGTATATGTTGATATAACTTCAAGAATTTATTTGAACTAAGCATCATTTTGTTTGAACTTTGATGTTGTATGTGTTGACATAAATTGTTGTTTTGGTTGGCAACTTTAAGAGTTCATTGATGAGATATGAATCAAACAATAGGTTTATCCATATTGAATTTGAGCATGCAAGAGTTCCTATTTGAATTTGTGACACCCCGTGTCACGGAGTAATTATTTAGAGTTAATTTAATTGCATTTGGGGTGTAAATTGTAGGAAATGGAAGTTTTGTAGGAGGCTTTGTGGGAGAATGGAAAGCATGGGGGCTTAATGGATATTTTCACAGATTAGTATATAAAGGGGGAAATATTTCATTTTTCCCCATTCTTCTTCATTGTAACGTTTGGGAGAGAATTTTAGAGAGAGTGTGCCAAGGGGTAGAGAGAGAAAGCGCATAATTGGAGGAATTGAGCTTGGATCCGGTAAATTGGTAAGATTATACTCTTATTCATGCCTAAATTTCAGTACATTTATCTTTATATACTCTGTATTGAGGGGAATTGAAATTTAGGGTTTATGTGAATTTTGGGTTTAGGTTAAGGACAACCTAGATCTAAGTTCCTGGGTTAGATTTGGTGTTAAGGTGAGTGAAATATAACTTAACATTGTATTAAATTATGTTTTATAACTTAATTCATGTTGTATGTAATTGGGTAACATTTGGGTTAGAGACAATGGGTATATTTGTATGGAATTGATGAGGGCTTTGAGTTGTATTGTGAAATAGGATAGTAGTATGTATAATGTGGGATGAAAATGGAGTGAATGGGTGAGATTATGGTAGATCCGTGGTGGACAATCTGAAAAACAAAGATTGTCGTCGCGGCGATAATAAAGTGTCGTCGCGGCGAAGTTTAAAATTCGAAGTGTCACCACTGCGACGTTCATACAAAGAAGGGAAGTAGAATTCCAGAATGTTTGTCGCCGAGGCGACAATGGAGTGTCGCCGCAGCGACAAAATCTCAAGACTAATGTCGTCGAGGCGACAAGTGGGTGATGTCGCGACGACAAAACTTAGAAGATTCTAGAGAATCGGGGGGCAAATGCAAGATTTGAAACTTGTCAAGTAGACAGGGGCGGGGATGCAATAATTCGAAGGTCGAGGGACCTAAGTGTAACAATATAAAATTATAGGGGGTTAATTGAAAGACTGGAAGAAGTTGAGGGGGCAAACTGATATTTTTTCTAGAAGGGGGTTAAATTGATATTTTACATGAAAAGATGCATGTGCGTGTAATCATGAAAACCGTCTCATTTATTTATATGTATTATACACATTTATGCAATGTGATTGTGATGATGTGGAACCGTGGTGATGATATTGGGTGGTTTTGAGCATGGTGAGTGATGACTAGCCGAGTATGGTTGTGGAGGTCCGTACTACCGCATGGTGATAGTATCCCATCGGGACAGAATGGGCTGGTGTCTGTTGAGCTCCAGACCTATATTATATATGATGACCCAAGGAGGGGAGATCCGGTCCCACCTATGCTTGAGAGCGCTGGGTGGCCTTTCCACGAGTGGGTACATATGTTCAGGGTCATATCTACCTATGCGAGAGCGTTGGGGGATCTTCCACGAGTGGGCCTATGATATCGCCCAAGGTCGTATCTGCCTATACGAGAGCGCTGGGGGATCTTCCACAAGTGGGCTTATGATATCGCACAGGGTCGTATCTACCTATGCGAGAGCGTTGGGAGATCTTCCACGAGTGGGCCTATGATATCACCCAGGGTCGTATCTACCTATGCGAGAACGCTGGAGGATCTTCTACGAGTGGCCCTATGATATCTCCCAGTGTCGTATCCGCCCGTGCTAGGGAGAGCTGGGGGATCTTCCATGAGCAGGCTTATGCTATTGCCCAGGGTCGCATCCGCCTAGGCTAGAAAGAGTTAGGGGATCCTCCACAAGTGGGCGGGTGTGAGGCGAGGTATTAGTTTGGTGTGATGACATGCCGGAGAGTTTGGGTGGAGTCTCAGGAGGGATGATGTGTTGATATGTTACGGATGATGGCCGAATCATTGCTTGAGCATGTTTTTTAATTGAGTATTTTATTAAATTGTATTTTACAAATGTATTATCCACTCACTGGGCCTCCTAGCTCACTGTTTTGATTTCTCTCCCTCCAGGTCAGTGTCTAGGAAACGAGCGTGTTTCCTCCACATAGTATGTTGGCCACAGACGCATGTTCTTTGTTACGACATGATTGCCTGTCATATAGCTACTCTGATACTGTATTTCTGACTTGATTAGTATTATGAATTGGATATTGCATTGTAATGATTTAAGTTTTAAATTATTTCTTAAAGAGTTTATCAAAAACTCACCCTCTTTTCTGAACCTGAGTCCTACAGAGCACCAGGATCCGGTGGGGTAAGGGCCACCCGGGAGGAGGCGTGACAATTTGGTATCAGAGCTCTAGGTTGTGAGTCATTATGCATTGTGTGAGCATGCATGGCATGTTTTTGAGAAACTGGGCATTTGATTTGTTTTATAGATCATGCGTCGACGAGGCCGACCACGTACATGACCTGAGGGGGCTTGAGTCAGCCCTAGGGGTAGGGGTGACGGTCGTAGTGAGTGTTTAGAGGAAGAGGGATCAGAAGTGGCTGGTGGTGGAAATAATGCAGAAGGGCATACTAGTCATGAGGACGATCAGTCTTCGGGTAGTGAGTTCGGTTTGGAAAGGGCTATGGGTAGATTTGCTCGTCTTGTTACCCAAGCCGCGAGAGGTCAGGCTACGGGGGAAACAAGGAGGAAAAATATAATAGAGGAAGCGAAAATTCTAAGGGCTGTACATTTTGATGGTGAGGGAGGTGCCAAGTTAGCTGAAAAATGGTTAAGGAGTATAGAGAAAGTGTTTGAGGCCTTGGTTTGTACCGAGGGAGAGAAAGTGAGGATTGCAGGTTTCTTTTTTAGTGGTGATGCTGATTCTTGGTGGCAAACCACCCAAGGGAAGTATGTTAGCCCAAATGGTTAGAATTTAGGCAAGCATTTTTTAATAGATACCAGTCTCGAGTGTATGTGGAAAATCAGATGAGAGAGTTTGTAAGCCTAGTTCAAGGAGATTTGACAATAGAGCAATATATGAATCGGTTTGTGGAGTTGTCAAGGTTTGCTCAGGAGATCGTCGTGAAGGAAGATATTAAGTGTAGGAGATTTGAGAAGGGACTTAGAGAAGAGATTAGAGTGGCCGTAGTGGGTTTAATGATTTTTCCAAATTAGTAGAGACAGCCATGAGAATAGAACAATGTGTGCCAGAGAAAGGAAATGAAGAAGTACCACCACGTAGGCAGAAACGTGGGGATAGAGAGTGGGGAATGGGAGGATCTAGGGATCGGATGCTGAGGCGGCAGGGTAGTTATTCTGGATCATCTAATAGCCAGGCCTCTAGGGCCAGTAGGGGTCAGAATATGTTTAGTGGACAGTCAGAGAATGGCAGTTCTGGTGGAGCTCAGAGACCTCAGTGTAGCACTTGTGGCCGGTATCATTAGGGATAGTGTTGGGGGGCCAATGTAGGATGTTATCAGTGTGGACAATCCGGACATCTTAAGAATGATTGTCCACAGCTGGTTTGGAGAGAGAGCCAGCCTTAAAGAAGAGCCTCATAGAGCTATCGGGGTGGGGGTAGCTGAGTTCAGGGACATCGGAGGTCCCAACCTAGAGGAGGGTCCACCTCAGGCAGTAGAGGAGAGTCAGCACTGGACGCAGTAGAAGAGGCAGTCAGAGAGGGTCCGACCAACCGTATACTCTGGCCCAAGTTTTTGCTATGACCCGGTAGGAGGCTCAAACCACAGGAATGTTACTTATTTTTGGTCGTGAGGCCCGTATCTTGGTTGATCCTGGATCTTCCCATTCATACATCTCATATGCATTTGTGAAGTTTTCTGACCAGATCTTGGAGCCCTTTGAGTACAAATTGGCAATGTCTAAGCCAATTGGTGAAACTTTAGTGGCAGAATATGGATTTAGAAATTGTGGAGTGATAGTTCAGGGTTTCGATTTTGAAGCTGATTTGATTATATTGAATCTTTTAGAGTTTGATGTGATTTTAGGGATGGACTGGTTAGCCAACTATAGGGTTACAATGGATTGTTTCAGGAAAGAGGTGACTTTTAGGAAACCAGGACTTCCAGAGGTTGTATTTTGTGGTGATCGACAGTTAGTTCCCTCCTGTTTAATTTCAGCCTTGGCAACTAGGAAGTACATCAAGAAAGGTTATGAGGCATTCTTGGCTCATGTTTTGGATACCCGGGTGGGTGAGATTGAGTTGAGCGATGTTCCTATAGTGAGAGAGTTTCTTGATGTGTTTCCAGATGATCTTCCTGGATTACCACCAGTAAGGGAGGTGAAGTTCTTTATAGAGTTGATACCCGGGGCTGCCCCAGTGTCAAGAGCCCCTTACCGGATGGCACCTCTTGAGTTGCAAGAGTTGAGAGTTCAGTTGCAAGAGTTAATGGACAAGAGATTTATTAGACCAAGTTCTTCGCCATGGGGAGCTCCAGTATTGTTTGTAAAGAAAAAGGATGGATCCATGAGATTGTGTATTGCCTACCGAGAGCTGAACAAATTGACAATAAAGAATAAATATCCGCTACCTCGAATTGATGATTTGTTTGATCAGCTTCAAGGTGCCAAGGTATTTTCTAAAATAGACTTGAGATCAGGGTATCATCAGGTGAGAATCAGGGAGTCTGATATTCCAA
>WYDK02065383.1:0-11374 GCA_009867345.2 Toxicodendron radicans | reverse complement strand
ATTTGCTTTATATATATATATGAGGTATTTTCATGAGATTTTCATGTATTAGTTAGAAAGAATAGAATGCATTACAAGGAGCGTTAGTTGATAAAACTCCTGCTGAAGCAAGAAATTAGATTGCAACTATGGCAGCAAAATCTCAACAATTTGGTACTCGATCCGATCCACCACCAAGGAAGGTAAATGAAGTGAGGGTATCCAATAATCTTGAGTAGCAACTGAGTAATTTGACTACACTTGTGCAACAAATTGCCATAGGACAAGTAAAGACATGTGGAATTTGCTCCAACGTGGGACATCCTACAGATATGTGTCCTACTCTTCAAGAGCCAAATACGGAACAAGCAAATGCCATGGGGGGATACCAAGGACAACAAAGGAAAAGGTACGATCCATTTTCCAATACCTATAACCTGGGATGGAGGGATCTTCCTAATCTAAGTTATGGAGGAAACCAACAACCTGCTATACGTAATAATCCACCCGGTTTTCCTTATCCATGAACTCACAATCGTACCAAGCAGGACCTCAAAATGCTTCTCAACCTCAGGGTAAGTCTTTGGAGGACTTGGTAAACTCATTAGCAACTAGTTTTTTTTCAAATTCAGCAAGAGAATCTCAAATTCCAACAAGACACGAAAATTTCAATCAAGAATTTGGAAAGCCAAGTTAGTCAATTGGCAACTATCGTTGGAAGATTAGAGGCGCAAGGGTCCGAAAAACTTCCTTCCCAACCCGTGGTTAATCCAAGAGAAAATGCTAGTGCCATTACTTTTAGAAGTGGAAGACAACTTGAGGAGGCTCATAAGAAGTCAAGTAAGAAGTTGAAGATGAGTTGATTCAAGGTGGAACAAAGAAGCCAAAAAATGCAGAAAATTCACCAACTAATTCTACCAATACAAAACGACCACCTAAGGTACAATCTAAAGTTCTTATTAATACTTACGAACCTCCTTTTCCTTTTCTTAGCAGGTTTGCAACATCAAAGAATGAGGAACATAAGCAAGAAATTCTAGAAACTTTTAGAAAGGTACATATTAACATTCCTTTGTTGGATGAAATAAAGCAAGTGTCGCGTTATACAAAATTTCTAAAGAGTTGTGCACCAACAAAAGGAAACTCAAGGGAAATGAGGTGGTGAGCATAAGAGAAAATGTTTCGACAGTTTTACAAAGAAAGTTTTCACCAAAGTGCAAAGATCCGGGTAGTTTCACCATACCATGCATCATAGGCAACACAAGGTTTGAAAAGGTAATGTTAGACTTAGACGCTTCTATTAATGTCATGCCTTATTCAATTCGTCTTGATTTAAATCTTGGTACTCTTAAAGAGACCGGCGTAGTTATTCAACTTGCCGATCGATCTAATGGATATCCAAAGGGAGTTTTGGAGGATGTTTTGCTGCAGGTAAATGAGCTTATTTTCCGAGTGGATTTGTACTTGCTTGACATGAAAGATGAAACAACTTTGAAAACCACACCATTACTTTTAGGGAGACCTTCATGAAAACAACCCGTACAAAAATAGACGTGCATAGTGGAACATTGACAATGGAGTTTGATGGGGAAGTGATCAAATTCAACATCTTTGAAGCAATGAGGTATCCTAGTGATTATAATGCTTGTTTTTCCATTGATATTATTAACTCTTTAGCGCAGCAAATTTCGAGCTTAAGGGTGAGGATCCATTGGAAATGGAGATATGTGATGGGTTGACAACCGAGGAACCTCAAGGTTTTGATGAAGATGTAAAATTGGGAGAAGAACTAAACGAAACCATAGCAATGTTGGATGAGCTTCCAAAGAAAAATCCAAGGTATGAAATCTCATATATTTCCCTTCCTATATATAATGAGAAACTTTTTCCTTCCATTATGCATGCTCCTATCTTGGAACTTAAGCCTTGACCAACTCATCTCAAGTATTTATACTTGGGAGAAGGAGACACATTGCCCATGATTGTAGCGACCAACCTTTCGAAGGTGCAAGAAGAGAAACTTGTTCGTGTGTTGAGAAAGTACAAAACAACGATTGGTTGGACGATTGCCGACATTAAAGGAATAAGTGCTTCCATGTGCATGCACCGCATATTATTAGAGGAAGGCCTAGTTAGTAAATTCTCGTATTATTCACGAATTATAGTATTTTATACCCCTAGCCGTATTATTCGCAAATTATATGCCCCTGTCGTATTGTCCGCGAATTATTGTCGTATCCGAATTTTTGCCGAATTTTTCAATTTTTTTTTTTTTTTTGGTAATGGGTGGCCACCTTTACTACAACTTGAACTAAAACCCTTTAGTCTTTGACTCTTTTTAACTCCTCAATCCATCAGGCCATAACAGTTATATTATTAGGTCTAATGGTTATTGGTTAATTAAATACTTTGCATTTGAAATGCTATATTAATTGAGTACTACTACACATACATCATTATGTGGCAAAAGATGATTGGATTGAAAGTTTATTTTTTAATT
The DNA here is from genome assembly GCA_009867345.2 of Toxicodendron radicans. Lineage (NCBI taxonomy): Eukaryota > Viridiplantae > Streptophyta > Magnoliopsida > Sapindales > Anacardiaceae > Toxicodendron > Toxicodendron radicans. The sequence continues at coordinate 8,895 of WYDK02065383.1, read as the reverse complement.
TAAAATTATCCAATCATGTTTTGCCACATAATGATGTATGTAAAATGATGTATAGTATTGATGTATGTATAGTATTACTCTAATTGACATATTAGTTTATTTATTTTACTGTGGTGGTCTATGAAAAGTGCTAAAACCATGATTGATATTGCCGTATTTTTCAAAACGTATTATTGACAATGTGTTATATTAAACTCGTATATACCCGTATCATATTTTTCCCGTATCCGAATTTTTACAAACGTATTTTTCACCATTTGTCGTATCATACCTGTAAAATTCCCGTACAGTTTTTTTGTCGCACCCGTATTTACTAACTAGGGAGGAAGGATCTACGTCTACAAGAGAAGTGCAAAGATGGTTGAATCCGCCAATGATGGAAGTAGTGAAGAAGGAAATAATCAAGTTGTTAGATGTTGGCGAGATCTATCCAATTTTGGATAGTAAATGGGTTAGTCTGGTTCAAGTGGTTCCTAAGAAATTCGGCATCACCATGGTGAAGAATGAGGATAACGACTTGGTTCTTACTAGAATTCAAACAGGATAGCGAGTGTGCATCGACTACTGCAAGCTTAACGCCACAACGTGTAAAGATCACTTCTCTCTTCCATTTATTGACCAAATGCTTGAATGTTTAGCAGGCCATTCTCACTATTGTTTTCTTGATGGATTTTCATGTTATAATCAAATTGTGATTGCCCTAAAAGATCAAGAGAAGTCAACTTTCACATGCCCCTTTGGCACTTTTGCTTATCAATGCATGTCATTTGGCCTTTGCAATGCTCTTACCACTTTTCAAAGGTGCATGGTAAGTATATTCTCCGATTACATTGAGAGCATTATAGAGGTATTTATGGATGACTTTAGTGTTTATGGGGACTCATTTGATAATTGCTTGCATAATTTAACATTAGTCTTAAAAGATCCATAGATACTAATCTCATGTTAAATTGGAAAAAATGCAATTTTATTGTAAATCAATGAATAATTTAGGGCATATTATCTCATCTAGGGGGATTGAAGTTGACAAAGCTAAAATAGATCTTGTACGTTCCTTACCACCTCCCACTTGTGTGAGAAAGGTATGTTTTTTTCTTGGACATGTAGGATTTTATAGAAGGTTTCTCAAGGATTTCTCCAAAATCGCAAGGCCTTTATGCCAATTGTTACAAAAGAGGTAGCGTTTGAGTTCGATGAAGAATGTAAAAAGACATTTGAGAAATTGAAAGAACTTCTAACCACAGCCCCAATTATTCAGCCATTCGATTGGTGTCTTCCATTCGAGTTAATGTGCGATGCAAGTGATTATGTCATTGGAGTCGTGTTAGGACAACTAGTTGGAAACTTGCCACATGCTATTTATTATGCTTCAAGAACGTTGAGTGACACTCAACTTAACTACTCGACAATCGAGAAAGAACTTTTGGCTGTTATTTTTGCATTAGAAAAATTTAAGTAATATTTAATTGGCACTAAAGTCACCGTTGTTTTTTACCATGCAGCACTTAGGTACTTGCTCACAAAGAAGGAGGCTAAACCAAGACTGATACGATGGATTCTTTCGCTACAAGAGTTCAACCTAATGATCAAAGACAAGAGAGGGAGTGAGAATGTTGTTGCCAATCACTTAAGTAGGTTGATAAACCGAGAGGAAGCTCTTCCATTGCAAGATGATTTTTCGGATGAACAATTACTTGCAATGACATCTTCGGGACCATGGTATGCATATATAGAGAATTACTTAGTGACTAAGCAAATCCCGAAAAAACATGCCGCGTGCTAGCAAGGACAAATTAAAGAAGATCGCCAAACAATATGTGTAGGATGATCCACAAAGGATGAGATTCTGTTAGAAAAAACAGAACTGGAAACATTTATAGAACTTACTTGTGCAAACAAGTAATTTACCTTGTTGGGCTCACTACAATTGAGAGCAAAATGTCCCTTCTTGCCACAGTTATAGCATTTCACATTTACCATATTTTTCTTTTTGGCAGGATGTTTTTTTTTCCATGTTTATAAAACTTTTTTTTCTTTCCTTGAGTCTTATCATTATTGCCTCTTCTTTGAGATCCACCTTGAAATTTACGCTTAAATCCCTTCCCACCATGTGAATTGGAGTCAGTCATAGTCACATCAGTATTTGTCTTACTAAGATTAAGGCAATCTTCTTCGAGTTCTAAATGTCGTGTGGCATCTTCAAAATTTTTGATGTCCTCATTGTGGGTAAGGTGTTTCTTCATGTGTTTCCAATTTTGAGGCAATGATCTTATGACAGCTTGAAAATGTTATTCATCAGTTAGGACATGACATGCATCTCTCAACTTACTAATCATGTTTGACAGATGCCTTAAATGTTGTCTCATAGTATGTTCAAGTTTTTTCTTATATGTGTCAAACTTGATTGTAAGTGACCAGAGTTTTGCTATTGACGTTCCACCAAACATTTCAGTAAGGGCGGACAACATGTCCCTTGCTAATTCATACTCCCGATACTTTTTTCATGAGACCATTGTCCATGCTACTCAAAAAAGTGATGAGAGTAGTGGAATTCTTTTTCTTCCAGATTTCATAAGTCGCACAGTCTCTTCTATGTTGAATCGTAGCTCATTTTTCATGCTCTTTTATGGCTGTGATAAGAGCTTCAAGAACCTCATGTTCTTCCAAGACATATTGGATTTTCATGCTCCATACCTCATAATTGTCACCATCTAGTTTTTCTCCCTTATTAAGCTCAACTACAATATTCTTAGATGCATATGTCATTTCTAAACACATATACACATAGATATTTTTATGTTACTCAATGCTCAGAAAATACATCTATATTGTTAATTATTTATATCAATAATAATTGCATATTAGATTTGGAATCAAAAGTTTACTTATGGTCAACGATCATTATCCAAAATGCTAATCTTTAATTACTATAGATATAATTAATTATAATCCTAAATCATCAAGGATATAGTTACTTGTAACTCAAACTTCCCAACACAAATATAATTCAATAAATATTTACATAGAACAAATAGATATTTAATATTCATTACATAAAACAAGAACTAAATGTTCCATACAAAACAAAATTAAGTCATATATTCCACATGGATTGGGAAGGATCTATAGAGTCTTTTTACTAAGCTACTTATCTATCTTATAAATGACCTTTGGTAATCAATTTCCTAATATCTTGTGACAGCTTTTACGAGTGGAAATTCCAATTGAAGAACCAGTTGTTTTCTTGGCACCCCAGTTTATATACTCCTTGATCAAGTTCTTAAGTAAAAGTTGATAACCTTTACACTCCATCTTTTTCCATAACAAATCAAGGAAACCAACATGACTAGGATACAGAAGAGTCATTTTGAGAGCATTAAACTTCATATTTGCCCAAAGTTATCCTCTTTCCCAAACAATTTCTTGTATCATTTCATTCACATGAATAAAATGATTCACTAGCTGGACTAACTCATTTTCTTTATCATTTAGTTCTAGTTTGTAATTATAAAAGAGTCATTATCATATTATCCACCTTTTCCCTTTTGCTGGATGTTCTAATGATCCTGGGGGTTCTTCTAATTAGCACCATGATTTCCTGTAACAAATACAAAAAAAAAAATTATTTTTTTTCAAATAGATAAATATTTATGTGACATACACATAATTATTTATTTAAAAAAAAAAAAATTGGCCGCAATTCTCACTGTCAAAATCCTAAGTCAATGCTTTGTCTTTTATAAAGAATATATACTTAAAAGAACAATTAAGCTCATCTAGCTCAATTGGTAGAGTGTAAGGCTCTTATGCTTGTAGTTGTGGGAGAGCAAACAAATTTTTTTTATTATGTTGACGGGGTTTGAGTAACCCTTTGATTGGGTTGTCTTTACCCAGTCCCTAAAAAAAATACAAATTTTACAGTCCAATTCAAAAAAATTTAAAACACCATAACTTTTTAATCCAAACTCTTTTTTTTTTTTTTTGCATATAATATATCAATAGAAAGCTCTTTCACTAAGGATTCTAATTGTACCAAAAACGAAAATAGATGTGTTTTACACAAAAAGTTATGGCATATTTACTATTACGAATTTTAATGAAAAAAATGTCAAGCAATATATTCCATATATGCATTTTAAAAAATTCAGTCTATTTCACATATGACCAAGGCATAATGGACTAAAAAAAAAATCATAGCAAAACATGTAATGACCATGAATTATTAACAGGCTCTGATACCAATGTTGGAGATTAAAGAAAACAAAAACACTGTCACGCCCCACTCCAGGTAGTCCTGGCCCCATCGGATCCTAGGACACCATGGGGCTTGGATTCCTGAAATGAGAGTGATTTTTTTTCGAAAACAATTTGTAAAACTCTTTTCATAAAACACTTATGTCATTTATACATCTCAAAATCAAATCTTAGAAAAACAATTTACTTAAAACATTGTATCAAAGTACAACTACCACGTACAAACACTATGTTGATGAACATTCATATGTGAACCAACCGAAAGCGTGCAGCCTCCACCTCACATACTTTGTATGCAAACCTGAGGGGAAAACATTAAAACAGTGAGCTAGAAAGCCCAGTGAGTGGATAATACAATTATTTTCATTTAATAAACTACGTTCTCATCGTCATAGATGGGTAGGCATTTCTTGACACGAAATCCATTTTTACTCACATCGACACCTACCAAGCGTCCATAATCTCCACCAGCCTATACCTACTGGATTTTCGTAAATACTACCCCAACCAATACCCGCTGGATATTCATAATTTCAACACCAGCCTATACCCACTGGATATTCACACTTAGTCACACTTCAGCCTACACTCGTTGGATGCCCACAATTTACTCACACTCTAGCCTACACCTGTTGGATACCCACACTTTACACACACTTCAGCTTACACTTTCTAGATACTCATCCAACTCTCTTCACATTGTTAATACAACCACCACCACCTCAACAGTACTCAGAGGATATACACGAGTACACTCTAGTGTAGGACCCTAATACACACAAACAGACTAGCATCATAACCATCAAATACTCTTAAGGTCACCCAGAACACTCTGGAGCATAAGTGGAACCCTTATCTCGAACTCACAGGCTGACATCTCGAGGATCACCCAGCGAACTCCGACATAGGTAGAATCCTCACTTGTGGCTCATCACTCGTCTGGAATGCATCAGGCAAACACCTCGAGGATCACCCAGCAAACTCCGACATAGGTGGAATCCTCACCTGCGCTTATCAGACGTTCGTTTTGTCCCGCGGAATACTCAACAGGCTGACACTCCAAGAATCACCAAGCGAACTTCGGCATAGGTGGGATCCTAACCTATAGCTCAACGCCGTTAGGACAAACCTTCTCGCACACACTCGTCTGGAATGCATCAGGCTGACACTCCAAGGATCACCCAGCAAACTCCAACATAGATCGAATCCTCACCTGAGCTCATCAGACATTCGTTCTGTCCCGATGGGAGCTACCACCATGCAGTAGTACGGACCTCTCAATCACACGCGAGAGGATACACATGCCCTACTAGCCCCCAATACACACACGACTAGTTGATGTTTGGAAAGGGACGGGTACTATCGAAGAGTGATTTTAACTCCACGCATACACAACTCAACCTTTCACTCCAAACCAACACGTCCTTGCACACTCTCTTGGATATTCAACACAGCACACTCCATGAACACTCTTGCGTTAACACTTGAATTTAACGCCTTATAGTTCTTCCACCAATCAAAAACCAATTCCAAACTCAGAAACCCAATTAACATAATTTAGTCCTGATTGAGAATCGGCCAACTCATTAATTCCCTTAAAACTCGAACCACACAATCTGGTTCTCTTTTAATTTAGACCAACCAGTAGCTGATGAACTATCCTAAACTTTGCGCTTCTTCACCACGACGATAGAACTCTCTGTCGCGGCAGAACCCTATTCAAAACTCCCAATCTCACTAACATTCTTCATAGCATGGCAGAACTCATTTCCCGCCACGACTTGACTACGAATTTACCCACTTATCTGGGTTTCTCACTACCCAACCACTCCATTGTTCATCCTTAACACTTCCATTTTTACTATATCAGACACCCGAATTAACTCTTTAACACATACGACAATATTCATCAAACCACACTTTTCACCAACTTAATATCTCTTCTAATTAAATTGAATCCTACCAGCCACACCGAGATTTGGCTAGTCTTTGACCCATTACACTAACCATTTAATTATACTCACTACCCCGATCCTAAACGCGTACATATAAGTAAAAATATATTATATACTCACATCTAATATTCCTATGCACCAAAATTTAAGTCTTTAAGGAAAACTTATTAATCCACTCACCTTTTTGAAGCTACTACCACGTTTATCTTCCTTGTTCAGGGTCTGAAGAATTCTCCACGCCGAGGTCTCCCTGTGGTAACACATCCACAACAATTCATTAAATAATACTCACACCAAAAGGTCAACCTAGCTTCCTTTTAATAAAAATTCTCTTATACCCGAACACCGATCACTCATAAAAATTTCATAAAAACTTTTACTCTTGTAAAATATCAATTTACCCCCATATTTTTCCACTATTCCTTTAGTCCCACAACCTTTGAAATTTTGCATTTACACACCTGTCTCTGCTACAGGTTTCAAAATTTGACAATCTGCCCCCTGGGAACTTTGCCGAGGCGAAGCCTAGAAATTATCTATTCGAAGATTCTAGAGAGTTTTTCACCGCCGCGAAGTCCTGTTTTACCCATTTTCTAAGTTTCTTTCCATTTCAACCCAATTTCCACTCATCCCATTCATTCCTCCAACAATTCCACTCAAAAACTCTACCCCAAATCAACACTCCACACATCCTACAACACATATACAACGACAAAAACACAAATAAATCAATTTACACCTAATTAATCAAATCCTCAAAACCCTTATTCAACACTTTCACTCAAACTCGTCCTCCTCACTTCCTAACCTTTTTCTTTACTCAATTCTTACTCCAACAACACTCAATCAACACCAAACACACTCACACACACAATCCACACATAAAAAATTAAGACTTTTCCCAAAAATTACCAAAGAAATTAGGAGAAGATTAGAGTTTAGGGTTGTTTATACTTACCCAAAAGCAACCTTCTCTTTCTCCTTCTTCTTTCTTTTTCTTCTTCTTGTTCTTTCCTTCTTCCTCTTCTTCCTTTTCTCCTTTTCCTTTTTTCTTCCTTCTCTCGTTCCACTCCTCTCAAATGAGAGAATTTCTCTCTTTTATACTAACCCAAACAAATATCTATTTGACCCTAACTCATTTCAATTTTGACACTTTACTCCCACCAAACTTTGGATTCTTACACATTACCCCTCAAAATCATCAATTAAAATTCCAATAAAGTCCCAAAAAATATAGGGTATTACAAATACAAAGTTTCCTATAAGCATATCACAATATCATAATAGAATGTTCATCATTGCAATCATATTAATGTAATTAACGAATTGCAATAAAGAAAAACACAACATAAATACCTCATTTCCGTTGTCAATCCAAATTGAAGCAGAAGCGATTGAGAGTATACCAAAAGAAAACTACCGTATATTTTTGTATATCAGATATATATATATATGTGTGTGTGTGTGTGTGTGTGTGTGTGTGTGTGTGTGTGTGTGTGTGTGTGTGTGTGTGTCACAGTTGCCTTGAAGGCACCTGATATAGTTTAAGTGGTGTAACACTCTTTCTTGCTAGATAAATATATGGAAAGTAATGCCAATATATAACACAAAATGCATATGTATAAAATATACTCATGATATAAAACGTGCGCGCGCGACTTTCTTTTACAAAAATATAAACACATAAAACATTTACATAAACTTTTTCAACTTTATACATATAACAAAATAATATGCATGTCAACACTGGCCAGCGACTCCCTTGCCCGTCGACTCTCCGCTTGGTCGTATTTTACCTATTACCTACAAAACATTAAAGATAACGGAGTGAGCACTAATTGCTCAGTAAGTAAATCAAACTAAACTATTAACACATCTCCGTTAATTACTTTTAACTTCCTTCTCTTTTATAGTTTCTTTTCTTTTCTTTCTTCCACTTTCTAACTTCTTTTTCTTTTCTACTTCTATTCTTTTCTTCATCAACTTTCTAACTTTCTTTTCTTTTCCATTTCTATTATTTTCTTCATCACTTTCTAATATTTCTCATCACACATAAGTGACATTGCCATTGGAATATTTAACTATGCATATAATTCTACAAATGTATGAAGAATAATGCATGTAATATAATACTTGAGCAAGACTTTTATTCTTCTCTAAAATAATAGTAATAATAACAATTCTTTTTCTTCTTCTTCTTTGGTTTTTTTTTTTTCTTCTTTTATTCTTATTCTTTCTTTTCTTATTCTTTCCTTTCTTTCTTTTCTTGTTCTTTCTTTTCTTGTTCTTTTTCTTTGCTTATTATTATTCTTATTCTTTTATGTCAGTCGGGCTGGTTGAGACATGGATTTGGAACCTTGGTCATGTGAGTTTCTTCTTAATTCTTTCTTTGTACGGTCCTCATCTACATGCACTATTGGCGGACTGTACAATTTTCTTTTCTTTCTTCTTATGCCACTCATTTAAGGCGGCATGCACGTAGGTAATTTCTTCTTCTTAGTTGTCATGGCCTCATATAGCGACACTCACAGGTTCCCCATCGCAACAACCTTCTTTTTCTTTCTTTATTTATTTCTTAAGTTATTATAACATTTCAATCATACTTCTTTCGTAAACTTTATGTGTCTTGCTCATGCATGAAGTTGATGACTATGCAATCATAAATTTATTTTCTTCTTAATATATA
>WYDK02065366.1:0-11379 GCA_009867345.2 Toxicodendron radicans | reverse complement strand
ATATATAGTTAATACTTCATTTATTTACTGTTATAAATTATTAACTGAAACCTCGTATTGGTTTGTGCTCCCACAAGATGTAAGGCTTGAGTACCTACAAAATCAAAGGCCGTTGTTTGTCGCACTTCAGATATTGAAATTTTAGTGCAATATTTTAATTAAAATCAGTAGTATATTCTAATTAAATAAAACTAAAACTATTTGCATATAATGTTTTTTGTTTTTTTTGGGAAAAAAGCCTACCATCAACATATTTTAAAGTAACAAATTTATTTAAAATCATAAAAAAAAATGAAGATAAATTAAATATCATATCATTTTCTATATTCTATTCCATTATATTATTTAACTATTTAGTCTTAATTTTTTTAAAGTTCTTTAATATTACATGTAATTGTATATTATAAAATGAAATATTTTATATTTAATATAAGAGTTAATGACATTAATGCCCTTCATGTATGATAAAATAACAAAAATTTCGACGAGGTTTCAAGAGAATAACAAAGAATCATCTGTTGTTAAGTTTTGAGGGCATTTTGGTAATATTTTCAAACTTATAATAGTGTTAATTTTAACAACTTATTAACAGTTCATTAACGGTATGCGATTATTTTTATTTCAGAAATCCCAAGAAATTTTTTGTTATTTTATCATACATCTAGGGTCTTTGTCTTTAACTAGATATAATTGTGGGTAACACAGAGGGATTGGGAAGGGATACTAACCCATCTCCTTCTCCTTCCCTTGGGGATTTAATTTTTTCCCCAAATCCAACCCATTTCTCTAAATAACTTGCACATCCCTGCCCTAACAGAGGAGGTTGTCCTCAAAGACCCGACCTCAAGAAGTATATTTTGCCATTCCTATATCATATTTAATTAGCATCATATTTTAAAGTTTAATTAGGATTTAGCTCCTAAGCATTGCATTTATCAATTTATGTTTAAAAAGAAGAAATAATGAGGAGAATAATTTTATAAATAAAAGAAAGAAAGAAAAACGAGGTCTAGATACATCAAGGTCATCATCGGTCTATCTTGTTCATTGAAATGCAAAAAATATGGGATATTAATTGAAGCCCGGTTGACAAGTTAATAGAAATTGTAAATGGCGACAATTAAGGCTGTCGCTGATTTTTCTTTTGCGTTCATTAGACTCTATAATACAAAGTCTTGATTGATATTTTAGAAGACTTTCTAGTGGATAGACTTGCTGTCTCCAAGACTTGATTAGTATAGGTGATTTTATTAATTAGCATTAGAATTTAAGTGATTCGAAAAATACCCAAAATTAAAGGAAGATTCTCGTTGAATGAAACAATATCAAGAATCGAATAATTAAATATACTTAATTTTTAATTAAGTAATTTATTCCACCTCCAAGTAATTGGTCTTCATTTAATGTTTAGATTCTTACAATACAATATTACAAGCAGAGACGTAGTCAAGATTTTTAGTCAATGGGGTCAAAATCATAAATTATAAACCGTAGCCCTAAATCTAGGATTTTCCAACAATTTCTACTAACCCAATAAAATTTAACTCATAAACACATGAAAACTCATCAAATCCAACTTTAAATATCAAGCAATTAACCAATTATCAAAATTAAACCAAATCCTTAAATCTCTATAACTTAAGGTTTCATTAATTCTTTAAATTCAGTCAAAATTACTCAATAACTAACCAAAATTTATCAAACCCAACTTAAAATGACAACTAATTAATCCATATCTCAAAATAAACAAAATTAAATCAAAACACACATCAAAATATAGGAATTTAATCTTTCAATTTCAAACCCATTTATTAAACTTAATAAAAACTTATAGCTCATGATCTTTCATCAATTAAGAAAGCTAAGAGAAAATATTTTTAAGGAAAAAAAAAATTAGCATCATCTTACTTGTGGGGTCAAAATTGTAAACACTATAAAATATAATTTTTTTTTCTCAAAACTTTAGTGGGTTCAATTAAACTCATATCTTATAATATGGCTACGTGAACCTTAAACTTTCAAAATAAACTATTACAAATATAAAATGTATTAGTATTACTTGACAAATTAAAGAAAAAATGGTTTGTCGGCTTGATAGGTGAGAGAAAACTGTATTTATGTGGATAAAGAATTATAAATTTAAGAATAAAATTTGAAACATATGTTGTTGAATCAGTTATGGACAATAGAGAAAAAACGGGTCTGGAAAGTAGAGAAAGGGTTTAATTTTGACAATCCAAAAAGAGAAATGAGAGTTTAATTTATTTGATGGATTGCATTTTTTTTTTTTTTTTGTAATTTACTTTTCATTTAGAGGCAAATTTATAAAACTTATAAAAAAAAAAATTTTAACTTAAGGAGGGTGACCCCCCTCCCTCCGTCCTTGATTACAAGTCAACAAGTTCTTCAACTTGCTCTGCAAGGAGATTTATTTAATGCTTCAATTTCTGGCTACTTATGATATATATATAAAGGCTGTTCCTAGTACTCTCAACATATCACCAAGTTCAATGTTTCAAGATAAGTCTTGGAACTTATCTTGAAACTATAAAAAACTCTCATGGTTGTCAGGTTCTAGTCTCCGCGCCTTTGAGTTTTATGATCGGTAAGATAAGGGCTATGTTGTTGGGGCTTTTTTCGCTAGAATTCCTTAGAAAACTTCAATCGTAAAAAATGCCACCTTTTTGTTGAACATTGGAGGGAGGCTTCTCTTGCAATCAGGCCAAGGTTTTAATACTGATGTGTAGGAGTTGACAACCACTTCAACAATAAGGGACGAGACAAACACATACAGGGTTTCGCTCTCCGGTGAATTGCCCCCGAAAACTGTAAGGGGTTTGAGCTTGTACCATAGAGAGCCGCTGCAAGATTCTTCTAAGGAATAAAACTCCTAATATGATTTTGGCTTAGGTTTAGGATTAATAAACCTAATATAAAAAGACAGTATTATCTTGTATGAGTGTGTGAGAGCAATTTATTAGCAAACACATGAATTGTAACAAGAGAGGTTTAGGGTTTATATTTTCAATAATATTGACTCTGTTGAAAGTAACCTAGTTTTGGATGAACAACAATAAATCCGTGCATGTTTCTTTCTCTTTATATGTTGGTTGTTTGTGTGATTATTTGTTTTTTGTGATTCTGAAAAATCTCTAGTTCTTTCATGATGGAGATGACAATTTCACACCTATTCTCTAGGGATGAGCATGGGTAGCGGGTAGAACCGGAAACGAAACCTACCTGAAACCGGCCTTCACAGGGTAGGTTCCCATTCTAATTTTTCGGAACCAACACTATGCAGTTTCCGTTTCGATTCTTTAAGTGGAGGTACCAGAACTGGTACCGAGGTCCAAATACCAGAGGTGGAGCCGACGGGTACTTGGGGTATATTTATAATTTTTATAAACTGTTGGGGGTGTATTTGTAATTCTTAGGGGTATATTTGTCATTTTTTAGACTATCAAGGTGGTATAGTAATTTTACAAGGTACTCGTAACCAAACCGGAACCTGTGTTATAGGTCAGTCGGTTGCGATTTTGGTTCAAATCCAAGGAACCAACTGTTTATTTCCATTTTCTATTATTCAAAACAGTCATGACTCATGACTTAAAATTTTGTGTATTTTTAGTCTGTTTTTCCTTCTCTTCGGCTGCTTATTTTCTTTTTTCTTTATCTTGTTTAATAAAATAACCTTTTAAGATCTGGCATTTAGGAATTCCTTTTTTTTTTTTTTTTTTAAAAAAAAATATATATATATATATACTTTGCAACTACATTTTTTTTCTTGCCTTTTGTTTCTTCTAATATTTAATCATAACTTCTTTTATTTATCAAATGCTGACATTTTGGGATATTCCTATTATACTATGGCATGGTAAGATAACTAAATAATAAATGGTAAATGAAATTTAAAATTGGTAATATTGAATGTAATTAAAATCGTAGCATTCAAATGTTGAAACTTAAGGAATGTAATTAACAATCGATTTATGATATTGGACTTAGTTAGATTTTAATTGAAGCATCTGGTAAATCGATGTTTCATTTTATTTTACTATAATATGAGTAATCACGTTTCATGTTACTGTTAGGTCCTTTTACTAGAAAATCGGTATTCTTACAATCAAGTTCGTTTACCCATTAACAATAATGCACAGCGGAAAAGAAAGCTTAGTGAGAATTTTTACCAAGTGAAAGATTAATGTTCGTTGAGTTCTTTTGGTGCTAATGACAAACACACATCCAAACATGATAGGTAAAGAACACAAGCGATTTACATGATTCAGCCGAAGCCTACATCCATGGGACCTGGTTCAGATGAAAACGTTCCACTATAGAAAACATTCATGGTACAATTACATAGTCAAAGATAAACATCAGTTATGAAAACTCTATGTTGTCATAACACTTCAATCTTCACCATCTGGTTGCACCTCGTTCTTCTATAGCTAGCTCTACCTTGAGACACTCACGGTCTGCTTGAGTTCCACCCAAGCTTCAGATGCATAAGCTACACTCCAGTCTTCAATCAACAAAACAACGTTCCAGCCTTAAAGTCCGGTAAACAAAAACTGGGAAAAATGTGCTCACACTCGGCATCACATATATGAACCACAAACAAAGGATGAATAAGATAATGATCTATTTAATTACATCCAAATGATACTTGAACGAAACCTAAGAATTAACTCTCTGAAAATCAGAGCTCAACAAAGATAAAAATGGTCTAGTTCGTTCTATGAAAGAGCAAGAAAGAAGTTAATAAATAGTGCTCTTAGATAAAGACAAAAACTGCCATGTGGGCAGACAAGAAACAAAAAAGTTTTTCTTTTGCAAATATTCATTATGCATCAACAAAAGGCAGAAAAAAAGACTGAAAAGAGAAACAATTTTTCTGCACCACTCTATGAGAAAATGACTCTTGTAAAATGGTCCCAATTAATCCTTAAAAGATAATAAATATAATATCACAAGTGGACAAAACAAATAATATCTATATCAAGTAAAATGGACCACTCAAATGAGATAATGACACTTGTAAAGTGGTCTTAAAGAGTACATTAAAAACAAGTCAATTAAATAATAAAAGGAGGAAAACAATTAACACCTGAAACAAATTAAAATCAGACCTGATAAAGACAATATATCTGAACGAAAATGTGATAACACAATGAAATGTGCACACATAACAAAAACATATAAAAAAAAGAATAAGGTTTGATTAAACTGCGAACACATCAACGATTGTACTCACGAGAGTTCATAAGATGACAAACAAGATTTTCAACAATATCCCCCTTTGTCATACTTATGAACAAAGCTTAATGAACATGTTTCAAACAGGAAAGCGTTAGTCATCACAAAGACATAAAGACAAATACAAAAGGAAATTGTTCAACAATCAAAAGAAAATCAGAATAACATAAACCACAAGGCAAATAAAAGAATAAAACTTCACACAAATTCATAAGTTTGACAAATACAAACTCCACAACCTCCCCATTTGTTAAACTTATGAGCAAAGAAAAATGAACTTGTTTCAAAAAACAAGAAAGAGTTAATCATCACAGGTCAATCAATCAAGATAAACATAAAGTGAAAAATCAAACTAAATCAAACTAAATCAAACCACAAAGGTAAACTAAACACTAAAAAAATCCAGAACTTCATCAAGTTCAAAAACAAAAACTCCGCCTTACTAAGAGAGTTAAATCAAAGTACTCACAAGAGCATAAACATGCAAAAAAAAAAATCAGAAAAAGTTCAGCAAAGGCAAATGCAAAAACTAAGTTAAAAAACACTTCAAAATGATTCCCCCTCTCAATCACTTCATAATCCCCCCCCCCCCCCCCCCCAAAAAAAAAAAAAAAAACACATCATGCATCAATCAAATGCAAGCATACTCCTCCACACAACACAACCATTTTCTCCCCCTCGTTGTTCATAAGTTTTGAATCAATGACGAGTCATGTATTTTAAGATCAAAATGAGAGAAAATGATCAATAAATCAAGTTTGGTAGAAGACAGAAAGTTGAGAGAAAAAACATGATGGCGCAAAAGTGATATCGCAAAAAGATGTCAGTACAAAGGATAAAACCTAAAAAGAGTTCGACTAAAAGTGGGACTCTCAGTTTAAAAATGTGAGCACAACAACTCATGTGGGCACAAATAGAGCAGACATGAAATTTAAAACAAAAATGCTGCAGATTTGTTGAACACTAAAAGGTGACACCATAATGACAAAAGCAATAGACTTTATTAGATAAAGCAAGTAAAACAAAAGACACACACAATTTGATCAATATGAAGTTTCAAATAGAATTTAAAATGTCAATAATCATCAATCTATTGCAACGAAATATCATTGAAGAATTTCTCAACCTTTATTCAATGATCAAAACTAAGGAATTAGACTGCAAAATTTCACAATCAAGAAAAACATTTTTCAAACACATTTAAGAGAAGTGGTCATATAAACTCATCATGTGTGTGTGCAAGTGTCCTCAGAGGGGTTCATGACTCATTGGTCAAATAAAAATTTAACAAACTCCCCATTCCCTCATGCCCAGCAAAACAACATTTTTCACTTTGATATTTTTCAATGATCTTCAACACAATTTTTATAAGAAGCCATGGGTAGAAATTAACTCTCAACCATAACCAAGTGTAGATTTGACACTTGCAAGGAAGTAGCCCTCTAAATGATTGTTTTTCCAAGATATATGTGTCTCTACAAATCAGAAAATTATTCAAGTATGACTTTCACACTCTCAAGCAAGGTAGCTCTTTCACAAGGTGACAAGCATACAACATTTTCTCAAAAATGAGTTAAGATCAAATTCACATGAGAGTAAAAAGTGTGGACACATTCACAACTGTTATCACATACGAAATAGAGAAGACTCACAACAACATAACTGCACAGATTAAAAAAAATCTTGACAAAATAAATAAAAGAAACTTCATCATGAATCATTTATTAAAAAAAACATAACAACTAGTCAAGCTGCAGGAGTCCAATGGACTTTCTTAAGTTCACAAAAATTTCATGGTCAAGTGCTTTTGTAAACAAATCTGCAAATTGGGATTTTGTGCTAACATGTGCTAGTGTGATGACATTTTCTTCCACAAGTTCTCTAATGAAATGGTGCATAATGCCAATGTGCTTAGTTCTTGAATGTTGGACATGATTTTTTGAAATGTTGATAGCACTAGTGTTATCACAAAACACAGTCACACAATCATGATCAATCTCATAGTCACACAACATTTGTTTCAACCATAGAACCTGAGTGAAATAGCTTTCAGCGTCAATGTACTCTTCCTTGGTAATGGAAAGTGATATGGCATTCTTCGGTTCTGCAAGAGAAACATAGCATAAATGGTTAATCTCGTTTTGTCTTTTTCTCTTTGTAACCATTACCTCTTCAAGATTTTCAATGATGATTGAGGAAGGGTGAGCCTTTTTAATCCATGAAAGAGGATCATTAGATCTTGATCTTCTTCTTAGAGTATTTTCGTTTGAAAGATTAATTCCATCTTTGTTCAAAAATTCGTTGCCGTTTTATGCTCCAGTTGTGGTCACATCTGTAGGTGTAGGCACAATTTCAGTAGATTTTGGTTCAGATGTGACCGTTTCTGGCATGGTCACATCTGGTTCTGTGGGCACACTTGGATCAGACATGTCATTAAAAACAACATCTTGCCACGAATATGAGCAATCATCTACATCACTAAAAACAACATTAATAAATTCAATGATTTTTTCAGACCATAAATTGTAGATCTTATAGGCACGGCTATTCAAGGAATATCCAAGAAAGATACATTTATCACTCCTAGCATCAAATTTACCAAGGTTCTCTCTATCCTTATGTACATAACATTTGTATCAAAAAATATGGAAGTAAGAGAGATCTGGTCTTTTACCTTTCCATAGCTCATAAGGGGTTTGAATTGTACTTTTCCTCAAGAACACTCTATTGTATACGTGGTAGGCTGTATTAATGACTTCAACCCAAAATCTTTTGGGTAACTTCTTTGCATTCAACATGACTCTTGTCATTTCTTGAAGCACCCGATTCTTCCTCTCCACCACATCATTTTGTTGTGGTGTCTTTAGGGTTGAAAACTCATGAGAAATTCACTGCACATCACAAATATTTTCAAAGTAAGTGTTCTCAAATTCCTTCCCATGATCACTCCTAATTCTCACAATTTTCCTCACAATTTTCTTCACAAGACAATTTTTATCAACTTGAAGTCTTCTTACCAATTTCTCAAAAACATTAAATATGTCAGATTTTTTTCTAACAAAGTCAACCCATGTGAATCTTGAAAAATCATCAACACACACAAATACATACCTCTTACCTCCCAAACTTTCAATTTGCATTAGACTCATCAAGTCCATGTGAAACAGTTTTAAAACACTAGAGGTATTGAGAAAAGAGGAAGATTTGTGTGAGCACTTGGTTTGCTTACCTTGTTGGCAAAGTCCACACACTTTACCTTTGGGAAGCTCAAACTTAGGTAACCCTCTCACAACTTCTTCTTTGAGAGTTTTACTAAGTCTTTGAAGTTCATGTGTCCAAGTTTTTCATGCCAGACATCAATGCCATCAGCTTTAGAACTAAGACAAGAAAAATTGTTAGAAAACAAATAGCAATTGTCATCAGATCTTTTTCCTTCTAGGATGGGAGCACCTTTGTCATTCAAGACATGGCATTTATCTTTTGAAAATTGAACCCTGAAATTTTTGTCACAAATTTGACTTATACTTATGAGATTTGTCTTTAAGCCATCAACAAACAAAACATCATTAAAGGTTGGAAGTTTTGGTAAAGTAATTGAACCTTTTCCAAGCACTTTTCGTTTCTTTCCATCACCATAAGTAACATGTCCACTATCAACATATTGCAAGTTAGATAAAAGTGAACAATTGCCAATCATGTGCCTAGAACAACCACTATCAAGATACCATAAATCATTTTGAAATGCAAGAAGTGAAGTATGTGCAACAAATGAGTTCACATCATGTTTTTGCATCCAAATTCTTTTATGAGAACTAACCTTTTTTGCGGGTATGTTCATCTTTGAAAAAATGGCATGATTTTCAAAACACTTTTGCAAATAAACTATGAATTTAAAGCACTTGGGTCTTATGTTTCATTTCCTACTGCAAAAATGACAAATGAGAATGAATCATTTTACCTTCATTACCTATTTTCCCACGACAAAATTAGATGAGTGTTCAGCGACCTTCACAAATGTGCGCGCACTGGTCGATATGCTAGCACCAGGAGTAAATCCCAATCCAGTCTTATCTCCAAAGCTTTTCCCTTGTCCAAGCACTGCATCAAGCTTAAGTGAACCTGCATTAAGTTTCTCAACAATGGCCTTGGCCTCAATTAGTTCACATTTAGCTTTAGACAAAAGTGATTCTTTGTTGGACACTTCAATGGTCAAAGTCTTGACTTGATCAGTCAAGTTTTTCTTATCCTCCACCAAGGAAGATTTTTCTTCCTCAAGTAAGTTAATTCCTTTAAGGGCCTTTAACCAAATTGGTACATTTTGTTATAGGCCATTTGTTTCTCCTCGTCATAGTCACTTGACTCATCCGAACACGAACTCTCACTATCCTCTTGATTGGCAGCAAATGCAAGGAAGTTTTTATCCGCATCATTTATTGTGACTTTGTTCGCCAAAGCGAAAGGTACAGTGGGAGGTTTAAACCTCACTGGAGTTTTTCCTTAGTAGTTTGCTTGTTTGCCAAAGCGAAGGTTGATAAATACGTTGGAGGCGTAATAGAGAAGTACACTTGTTATGTGTACGTGGCGACATATAGTGTCCATTCTATTGATCCGAGAATTACACTTGAGGATAATGGTTGGTGCCATTAGATTGTGTAATTGGTTTGTTGGCTGGATTTGCATTAGAGATTAATGGTTGGTGCTATTAATTGGTGTAAATTAAGTTTGTTGTCATACCCACTGACCCATTTTGGCTTTTTCGCCAAAGAGAAGGTAGAAAAATGGATCGATGAGATCTCAGCTTACTAGGAAGTCCAACGGGCCTACCCGAGTTTAATAGTAAGGGCTATTAACTTGAGGAAAATAGTGGGAGTAATTATTTGATTAAAGACCTAATTAAATAATTTAAACATGATACTTTTTTGTTTCATTTGGACATGTAGATTCAAAAAATGAGCAACTCACTTTCATTGCGATCGATAATCAACAAAGAAAACAAGTTGGATGGTAGCAAATTCACTGATTGGTATCAAAATCTCAAGATTATACTTAAGTCAGAGAAGAAGCTGTATGTGATCGACGATCCTTATCCGACAACTCTAGCCACTGATGCCACACAAGCTGGCAAGGATACTTATCAAAAGTTCCTTGATGATGCTAATGAGACACAATGTATCATTCTAGCATCGATGACACCTGAATTGCAACAGCAACATGAAACCATGGACATTGTAGCAATTATTTTACATCTCAAGGAACTCTTTTCTAAAAGAGCTCGTCATAAGAGGTACGAGGTGTTGAAGTCTCTATACATGAGTCGTTTGGCAGAGGGTTCCCAAGTTAGTCCTCATGTACTCAAGATGATTGGGTACATTGAGAGACTTGACACTTGAGACTTGAGACTTGAGATTTTGGGGTTTGGCATAGATGTTGATTTGTAGATTGATATTATACTGCAATCTTTGTCTGATTCATATTCTCAATTCATAATGAATTTCAATATGAATGAGATGACAAAGTCACTCTCTGAGCTCCTTATTATGTTGAAGATTACAAAGTAGGACATAAAGAAGTCGAAACCAGTTTTACTAGTTGATGCTAGAATTGGTAGGGCCAAGGGCAAAGGCAAGGGCAAGGAAAAGGGCAAGGGCAAGGGCAAGGCCAAACGCAAATCTAAACCTAAAGCCTAAGATGCTATAAAGACTTCTAGTGGCATTAACAAGGATGGGAAGGTAGTTTGCTTCTACTGTGGGAAGTCAGGCCACTAGAGGAAGCACTGCAAGGCCTTCCTAGCAAGTAAGAAGAAGTCGTCTGCTTCTTCATCAGGTATGTACATGATTGAAATAAATTTTTCTCTTGTTACATCTTGGGTCATTGATTCTAGATGTGGTACTCAAATTTGTAACAATGTGCAGGGACTAAGGCAGAGTAGATCGCTCACCAGAGGAGAGGTGGACTTACGAGTTAGAAATAGAGCACAAGTAGCTGCATTAGCCGTAGGATCTTATTATTTGTCATTGCCCACGGAGCTTGTTTTTGAACTTTCAGGTTGTTATTATGTTCCGACAATTTTGAGAAATATAATTTATGTATCTATTTTAGATAAACTTGGATACCATTTTACAA
>WYDK02065356.1:0-11380 GCA_009867345.2 Toxicodendron radicans | reverse complement strand
TGCATCATGATCATATTCTGAAAATGATGGGTAACCGGGACTATCGGGGGGAGTAGGATGATAATTTCCCTCATCAGAGAAATTGACAGTGTTATTTTGTTAATATCTATCCATTATATAATATAAGTATAAAAAATTTGGATAAAAAAAATTTTGAATTGAAAATTGCAGAGAAACTAGAAAAGTATTAAGTAATATGTAAAAATTAAAAACTAATAAGTAATAACTAGTAAAAATTAAAATTATAGCAAAATGAGAATTGAGACAATTTTAGAGATAAATAGAACACTTGAAGAAATTGAGAGAGGATGAGATTTTGGTGTGATTAAATGTTTGAATTGAGTCCCTATTTATAGGAAAAATGGATAGACAAAATGACCCAAAATACCCCTCCAACGACTATATTATAAGGGTAAAAAAGTAAGTTGCAAAATATAATTACATAAACAATTAATTATTTTTTAGGAATTGATTATGACCAAAAAGACCCCAATAACGGCAATATTCCAAGGGTATAAAGGTAGTATTATTATATGAAAAAAAAATTCAAAAATTTTGAAAAAGTCAACCCGCCGGGTTGACCGTTGCAACCCGTCGAGTTGGCAAGTTGGAGAAGCAGGCCCAACCCGCCCTATGTAAAATGCATTGGGCAGGTTGGCTCAATGTGGGTTTTGGGCGGGCTTTTTAGGGCAGAGTTAGGGCTGACCCGCCTAACCCGACCCACTTTTCCAGCTCTACACACACACACAACTCTCAACTTTCAACTCTTCTCTCTACTCCAATTCTCAAACTCTCAATGTCATTCATTTATTATTATTCAATTAATTATTTATATTTTTTCATTATTCTTTATTCAATTTCATTATTTTCATCCATTTTAGTTATTTCTTATTTTATCATAAATTCATAATGAATTCTTCAAATTATGGAATCTGAGGATCATCATCCCCATACGATTCTAATGAGTAATATGTTCCAATTCCTGCATCCACCCGGGAATTTCAAGGGTTCAATCCATTTTCACCATTTCCAGACAATTCTCCAAATCTAGATACGGTCGAAACTGGCTCCAACCAAACACAGATGGGATGCGGTAGCAGTGCAAGACCATTGAAAAGGCCCACTTTCGAGGTATGGCAATATTTCACTAAGTCGAAACGAGCAAAGCTAAATGGGTTGGGGGAAGAGACGTACAAGGTATGCAATTTTTGTCAAATTGTTATCGGTGCTGAGTACAAGACTTCTACGATGAAACGACACATGGAGAGAAAGCACTCCCAATTAACACAACATGGTTCAAGCGAGACTAGTAGGCAAACACAAACTCAACTTAATTTTAATTCACAATCCTTAAATCTCTCAACATGGCAATACAATTCACTCATTGCACGAGAGGAAGTAGCAAAATACATAATTGTTATGGACTCTCTCATATCTTTATCTTAAAATCAATTTTTTGTTGATATGATTCAAAAAGCTTTTTTTCCACAATATATGTCCGTTAGTAGAGGAGCAACTAGAAGAGAAATAATAAAACATTATACTAATATAAGTAATAAACTTAAAAAAGAATTTGCAAATTTAAAAAACATAACCACTTACTTCAAACATATGGAGTGCTAGATATATTATAATAATATATTATATATTTTTAATATAATGCATTATAAATCGGTTAAAAACCGGTTTTTAATAACCGGATAATAGTTAAACCAATTAGATTCAGAAAACTAGGTTATGAACACCCGTAATCAAAATTGAACAATAATTAATGATATTAATTTAATGTTAAAAATTTGGAATAAACAATAGCGTGGTGAAATCTTGGAATATTGCGAAAGTCAGGGTGAAAATAAGTTATATTTCCTTTTATTTACCCATTTTATTGAGACAGACGAGGACCCGACCAATTGGGTTTATTTTCCACCCCTACACGGCTACACCACTCTGCTACCTATTCCACTTGTAGAAGTCTTTGGCTGCATTCAAAGTCTATGTGAAAACGCCAAAACTGTTTTTCCGTATCACCAATTCTTGCTTGAATGGCCATCATCAATCGATCCTAACTAGTTTTATCCATCTATGAACTTCATTTACTAATCTACATTAGTTGTAGTTCCTAATTTTCATGACATACACAAACACAATGGGGAACACTTGCAGGAGATATCTCCATGCCAAAATCCACCCAATTCTAGCTCTGTTCTGCCTCTCCTCCTTCGCCCACCACCTTGCCTTAGCTGTTCCCGATCACTCACGGTATCCTTACCAGGCAACGGAAAACATAATTATTGCTTATGGCTCCTCTGACAACTTCATCTCTCAAGATGAGAGGCCCATATTTGGAGATAACAGCTTTCAATACTTCCCCCTGTTTGAGCCCCAAAACCACGTTTCGATAGCCTCAAAAGCACCTCAACAACCCAGGAGCAGTCCCGAGAAGTACTTCTTGAAAGCACGACTTTCTTATTCGCCATTCACATACATATTCAATCTCACGGCCGGTCAAAAGTTCATCCGCTTGTATTTCTATATATCCAACTTCCTATCCAGACTTTGACAGCACTAAAGCTTTCTTCTCTGTTAAAGCATGTTCTTTTACCCTGTTAAACAACTTCAGTGTTTCACTTGTGCTGCTGCTGCCGAAGGCCAAGACTTCTTTTTCAAAGAATTATGCGTTAATGTGGAAGAAGGTGAGAGGTTAAACATAACCTTCGCTCCAAGCCCAGACAACCAATTACATGCGTACGCTTTCATCAACGGAATTGAAATATTATCCATGCCTACCAATCTTTATTACACTGGAACAGTCAGTGTGAAATTAAAATATCTTAGCCAGACCTCGAATCCAGTAACCAGAAAATAGCAGCGCTCTTGAGACGGTATACAGAATAAATGTCGGGGGGGCGTCTACTCTCACCAGAATACGACACCGGCATGTATCGAACCCGGTTTGACAATTACCTGGAGTACTTGACAGATGCGCGGGGGGTGGGTGGGTGTGGGGGGGTGGCGCTATTGTCAAGAACACTTGTATCGAAGTCAATTTCAGCCAAATACCTAATTACACTGCTCCCGTTGAAGTCTATCAAACAGCCATGTCGATGGGAGAGAAAGAGGAAGTTAACATGAACTATTGGCTCACCTGGGAGTTTCCAGTTGATTCTGGGTTTACATATTTTATCAGGATTCATTTTTGCAAGTTTCAGAGAGAGATAACAGAACATGCCCATAGAATGTTTGGATAGAAATAGCAAATCAGACTGCTGAGACTGAAGCAGACATCTTAGAATGGAGTGGAAAAGGTAGTCCAACATACAGAGATTACGCTGTGATTATTGGATTAAAAGAAAATATGAAGAAGCAGAATCTCTCTATTGCATTACATCCAGCGGAAGGATGGAAGACTAACTATTCTGATGCCATCTTGAATGGCCTTGAAATCTTCAAAGTGGACAGTAACAAAAATGTAGCCGAAATTAATCCTGACGATCCCATCACCCCATCAGAGGTACCCAAGAAAACTTCACAATCATTAAGTCCCAAGAATAATCGTAAAACTATAATAGCTATCGTTGCTGTTGTCGCATCCGACTTTATCCTACTTTCTCTGATAATTTTATTCATTTCCGGCGAGCAAGGAAAGTCAAGGACTCAGGTTCAAGCACAAGGGCTTTATTATGGGGCACATTTTCTTTTTCTGCGACCAAGTCAACTAAGTCCGGCGGCTCATCTCTACCGTCTGATCTTTGTACCCACTTTTCACTAAGTGAGATTGTTAAAACCTAAAGTCTATATTCAAGTTTCAGATCCGATTAATAGCAACTCACACAAATATCGAGCAAGCAATCAAATGATAATATGAGCAAAAATAATGAAACCAGAAAAGTAAAGCACATGAAAGATGTTATAGTGGTTCAGTAATTGTTAAGATTATGTACTTTTCAGAACAATAAGTAAAAGATTCATTAAAGTAAGAGAAATATAAAATCTTACAGAATTTATGACTCACATCAAAACCATATCAAACAAGATGAAAAAACCCTTTTGCAAACCCCTCTCGCAAAACCCACTTTTGCATTCAAAGAAAGAACTCACACATCGCATAACCAAAGCAATCAGTATAAATACAAAGAGAAAATAAACCCTAATGAGCAATCAACCTCATCAACACCGTCTGATTCATCACAAAAACACCAAGAATCCATGTCGCACTCCATTGTAACAAACTCCCTCTCTCTGTTAACCAAGAGAGAAAGTTTGAGAGACAGACAAAAGAAAGAGCGTGTGTTCTCTCAAATGTAAATCGCACCCTTTTGTTTTCCTTTTAAAACTTTGACTGTCATTTAGTGGGCATATGCCACATCAGCACATAGATCAAAGCGGCTACCAACAACTTCGATGATGTTTTCACTATTGGCGGTGGAGGGTTTGGTAATGTGTACAAAGGCTTCATTAACGATGGGTCCAAACCGGTTGCAATCAAACGGCTGAACCCAGGGTCACAACAGGGAGCCAACGAATTCAACACCCAGATTGAAATGCTCTCTCGGCTTAGACACCTTCATTTGGTGTCTCTCATTGCCTATTGCAACTATCATGGCGAGATGATCCTTGTGTACGATTTCATGTCTCGTGGGACCCTGCGTGATCATCTTTATAACTGCGATAATCCATCTCTTCCATGGAATCAACGGCTCGAGATTTGCATAGCTGCAGCCCGCGGGCTGCATTATCTACATACAGGCGTGATGCACGTTATCATTCATCGTGACGTGAAGACAACAAATATTTTGTTGGATGAGAAATGGGTGGCCAAGTTATCTGATTTTGGATTGTCCAAAATGAGACATACTACCATGTCTAAATCTCATATAAGTACAATGGTGAAGGAAAGTTTTGGATATCTGGATCCTAAGAACTTTCGGCGTCAACACTCAACAGCTAACAGAAAAATTAGATGTATACTCGTTTGGTGTAGTGTTGTTCGAAGTGTTGTGCGCTACACCACCTATACTCCGACCTGGGGATAAGGAACGAGCGAGTTTGGCTACATGGGCCAAAGAATGTTATAAAAATGGAAGAGTTGATACGATTGTTGATCCGTTTTAATTTGAAGGGTAAGATAGCGCCCGAGTGCTTGAAGAAATTTGTTGAGGTGGCAATAAGCTGCTTGCATGATGATGGAATCAGACGCCCATCGATGAATGATGTGGTTTGGGGTCTTGAGTTTGCATCTCAGCTACAAGAGATTGCAGATAAGGATAATAAGATTGATAAGGCTGAACATCAATATGAGGATGAGATCCCTCTCAAGTTGATGCCAATGTCCATTGAGTTCTCCGGTTAAAAAAATCTAGAACACCATTGTGCTACCACATCGTTTGCATCATCCATGCCATCCTCTAATGAATTTGTCCCACCTTTATATTTTTTTTCGCTTATGATCTACCTTTAGATTGATTGTGATAATAATTATTAATTTCAATGATCAATTAATTAATCGAACCGAGATACTAATTACTTCAACACTCTTTAGTCTCTCTCACAATTCTCGCCATAAAAATTTGAATTTGTCTGTCTGGCTGACATAAATTATGCTCTGTTAGGTTACCCTTTTCAGTATTTTATTTTCATTTTCTTTCTCTAGAAAATACTGATAGCGAGTTCCTTCAGGTATTTGGAAAATTCAATTCTGGCAATAGGGAGAAAATGAGTTGCTGGAGTCCTTTGTGATAATTTGAAGTTTTTTTAATATGAACAAAATAAGTGATAATTTGAAGTAGTTTTATCGGTTGTGAAGATGATTAATTTCGTATTTTTTCATTTTATTCTTTGTGTTTTCAGAGAAATATGTGGAATGCGTTTTCATTTTTTATATTTTTTCAAATAAACATATAAACGCATTTTTACTTTTTGTGTCTTTTTTTTGATATCTTCAAGATTTTTTAAAATAGAAAATAAAAACACAGAAATCATAAAAGAAAGGGTAATACTACATTTACACCATATTCTCACATCATTCTCTCACATCACACTCACATTCAATTACAATATTATTTTTTTTTGAAAAAATAATATTTTAATTGAATGTAAGTGTAATGTGAGAGAATGATGTGAGAATTTGGTATAACTCTAGTATTATTGTAAAAGAAAACACCATTTTCTTTTCTCAATTTTGTAAGTCTTTCAAAGATTTAAATTAAATGTAAAGTCCGAACTTTCAACTCTTCGGAAGGGAACCTAGATAGCTGAAACAAGGTTCCTTTAGGTCACACACACATATCTTATAGCTAAAAATTTTAGTCAATGTCAAAAGATTAACTATAACCCGAAGCCCTAAATCTTATAACTTAAGTTTTTCAAACAATTTCTATTAACCCAATAAAATTTAACCCATAAACCCATAAAAACTCATAAAATTCAGTTCTAAATATCAAACAATTAACCATATCAAAATTAAACCAAATACACAAATTTTTACAACTTAGGGTTTCATCAATTCTTTAAACTCATTCAAAATAAACTCTATAACTAACCAAAATTTATCAAACCCAACTTAAAACAACAACTAATTAACTCATACCTCAACATAAACAAATTAAATCAAAACCCACATCAAAATCTAGGAATTTCATCTTCTAATTTCAAACCACTTTATTAAACTCAACAAAAACTCAAAGCTCATGAATTATGATTGTTGTGCGGGAATTTCAGTATGAGTCCGCCTAAATCAGATAGTGATCGGATTTCTGAGAAATGTATGACGGATTGTGTCCAAGCCCGAAACGTAATGAATGCTAGAAAGAGCTCGACTGATATCTAAGCTCGACGAGTATTTTGAGATCGGCAGATATCAGCTCGATTCAATTGAATGATGGTCGACAGAAAGCCTAAGATCGCCAGAAATGAATCAGCTCGTCCAGATCACATGGTCTCTATATGGGATATATAAGTCTTATCCCCCCAAAAGTCCGGATGATGATTGATTCTAATTCCAATCTCGTCGTCAGATCCCTGAAAGTTCGGGATTTATTTCCATTGCAAATTATAATTCCATCTTTATTGAACTTACCTTGTAAAGAGTGATACTATAAATACCCCAACCTTTTATTGAAAGGGGGTTACGAAAATTATTGAAAAAAAAGCTACAGTGGACGTAGGCATTCAACTAAAGAGCCGAACCACTTTAAAAATCATCTTGTTCTTTATTTTTTGCATTCTCATTCATTCTTTGCTGATTATCCATAATCACGCACACATCTGTTCCGATTCCATCAAGGTAAATCGGATCTTTCTGGTTGGTGCAAGTTCCTGTATCAACATTTTGACGCTAGAAAGAGGGGCAATCTGCAACATCAACAGTTCCTGTTCAAGCAAATGATTCAGCAGACATGACCCGTACCAGAACATCTAGAGTTCCAGAGGAAGAGCGTAATGACGCCAATCCTACCCAACAAGAAGGTAACAGTCGTTTACCGCCGATCACAGAAACTCAAAGGGCTGGACCCTCTAATCCAAAGCACGTTGAGCTTATGGATATGATTAAATTCCTGACCAATGTAGTGCAGGTTATGCAACAGGATATGGCAGGGATGAAAAAAACGTAGGAGGCTGAGCTCGACGGACCACTTTTCACTGAGCCAACCCCGACTGGGCGGAGTCAACAGCACATCGATCTTTCAGAATTGTCTGCGCCCAGAAGGCCGCAAGGAGCTCCTGCTAACTTCACTAGGAGCCAAACACCTCGCCCCTCCAACAACACAGGGAGGCAGCCTGGAAAGCAACCCATGAGCGAAATTGATCCACCCATGCATCCTCACTCAAAGCAACGAGGAGATAAAACGTGTGCAGGTCTTAACCCACGCTCAAGGCAAGCCCAAACATTGGGTCACAACCACGACTCTCGGGGAATTGGTTTTAACCGGCCCCGCGAGTAGGATAGTAACCACGATAGTACCTACTATCCTAACCATCAGGTTATAGAATTGCGCACTAACGCGCACAACCCTTTGGTCCAAACAGCGAACCTTAGGTCCCATTTGCTCGAGCAAAGGGTCAGCAGGGCACGAAATCTCAACCCACCAGCAAACGAGCTGTAGTAGGTACAAAGAATGATGGATGACTTAAGAGCCCGATAGGAAAATACGAATCGGGCAAAATCTATTGTTAGCTCGCCATCCACGGAAGAGATTCATCGGGCTCCCCTTCCTATGGGGTTCCGGGCACTTGAAATGAAGTATGATGGCAAAGGGGAACCAAAAGAGTACCTCGATGCATTCAACAACTTCACTGAGTTGCATCAAGTCTCCGATTTAGCAAAGTGTCGGTGTTTTGCAGTTACTCTAGTAGGAGAAGCCTACAAGAGATTAGTGGTGGGCTCAATTGTTTCCTGGCAGCAATTCGCCTCACTCTACCTACAGCAATTCTAAGCGAGACTACAATTCTCAATGTCGCTCAGTTATTTGAGCAACATTCACCAAGAGAAGGGCAAATCCTTGACTTCTTATTTGAGAAGAATCAATCAAAACCTTGTTAATTGTGGGGGTGAGGCCGCAAACGGAGTTTTGGAATGAGTTGCAACGGAAAGATCATGTGAGCTTAGCCCAATTTTACAAAATGGTTGGGAAACATCAAAGAGTAGAGAGTTCGCTAGAAGCTCTGAAGGGGGGATCATGTGAGCTTAGCCCAATTTTACAAAATGGCTGGGAAACATCAAAGAGTAGAGAGTTCGCTAGAAGCTCTGAAGGGGGGACCATCAGGCAGTAACATCTATCAGCGACCTAATCACGTAACAGACAAAAGGAGAATTCCCGATCGAGTAGAAATGCCTTATTTTAACAAGAGGTCGAGGCCAAAGTTCCGAGAAAGAGAACCAATTGCCCGATTCGCAGAGTATACCCCGTTGGTAGCCTCATTGTCTCATATTTATAAGGTATCCAACGAGGTAAGAAGGGCACCCCGACCAGATAAAATAAAAGCTTTGCTTTTCAGACGGGATTCTCGAAAATACTGTCGGTTCCATCGAGATATCGGGCACAACACTGATGAGTGCCGACAATTGAAAGATGTCATTGAGGAGTTGATAAGGAGAGGGCATTTGAAAGACTTTGTAAAGGAAGAAAAAGGGGTAGAGGCAACATAGAAGCCGGTCGAGAATAAACAGCCTAAGAGCCTACCACAACCTCCGGGGGAATATAGAGTCCGAATGATTTACGGTAGGCCGAGCTCAATCGGTAATTCGAGACATGCTCGAGAAAGAGATGCCCGGGAAGCTAGGAACAGTTCAGTTTCCAATGTAATGGTGGTTGGCACAAGGCTGTAGAAAAGGCCGATGGTGGACAGCGAGGTGATTGGGTTCACAAGAGAAGAATGCGAGGAGTACCACAAGTACACTCGCGAAGCCATAGTTGTGACGACCATGATTGAAAACAGCCAAGTATTCCGACTAATGATTGATAATGGGAGCGCAGTGAATGTTTTGTTCCTAGGGGCATTCCGCGAGATGAGGTTCACTGAGCGCCATCTGAGGCCATGCTCAATTCCACTTTGTGGGTTTAAAGGAGACAATATACTGCCAAAGGGGACAATCGACTTCCCTGTGACTATTGGAGAGGGAGATTGTATGAGGACGGAGATGCAGGAATTCATCGTAGTCAACTTCCCGACAACTTACAACGAAATTTTGGGCAGACCATTCCTGGATGATTTCTAGGTGGTGGACTCAGTCCGCTATCGGGCCATCAAATTCCCTACTGATAGCGGGATTGGAGTTCTCAAAGGCTCGACCGATGATGCCAAGAGGTGTTACAACGCTGCTATGGCTGCGACCACCATATGGTCGCGGTAAAAACTATTGTTATTGCAGAAGCCAGCCCGCAAAATCCTAACATCGAATCACTCGAGGACACAATTGACCCCCGTCTTCACAAGGAAGACCCCACAGCCGGTCTTACTAAAGAGCTACGAGGCATCTCTATTAGTGACAAAGATCAGACAATGGTGTTAAAAATTGGAAGTGGGCTTAATGAGGAACAAGCGGGCCACTTGGTCGGATTCCTGAAAAAGAACCTTGATGTTTTCGCCTAGGTACACGCAAACATGGTGGGGATTCACCCTGACGTGATGTGCCGCAGGTTAAATATAGACCCCGTCGCAAAATCGATCCAACAGAAAAGGAGATCGATGGATGCAAAGAGGTCTCAGGCATTGAAAGATGAAGTTGACAAATTGCTAGATATCAACTTTATCAGGGAAGTGAGGTATTCTAACTGGCTCGCCAATCCAGTGTTGGTAAAAGAGAACGGAAAGGCTTGCCCAAATGACAGTTTCCCATTTCCTAGAATCGACCATCTCGTCGACGTAACTATTAGACATGCTCTCCTTAGTTTCATGGATGCATACTCGGGATACAATTAGATCCTGATGTATTAGCCCGATGAAGAGCATACTTCTTTTATTAATGATCGTGGTCTCTATTGTTACAGGGTGATGCCCTTCGAACTTAAAAATGCAGGAGCTACATATCAGCAACAAGTGAATATGATGTTCGCTGAGCAAATCGGCAAAACTATGGAGGTATACGTCGATGATATGCTGGTAAAATCAAAGGAAGCAGTAGATCACGTCGGGCATTTGGCAGAAATGTTCGGGGTCCTAAGAAAGTACCGGATGCGCTTAAACCTAGTAAAGTGATCATTCGGTGTAAGTTCGGGGAATTTTTTGGGCTTCATGGTGAATCAGCGGGGTGTTGAGGCCAACCCTGACAAAATTCAAGCACTGATAAATATGAAGAGCCCAAACAGAGTAAAGCAAGTCCAGAGTTTGACGGGGCGAGTGACCGCCCTCAGTAGATTTGTTTCCAAGGCAACATATAGATGCTTGCTGTTTTTTGAGGTGTTGAAGTGAAACAAGAAATTTGAATGGACCGAGAAATGTGAGAAATCATTTCAGGAGTTGAAGAAGCATCTCGGCCATCCTCATTTGCTGTCAAAGCCCGTTTTCGGTGAACCTCTTCTCTTGTATCTGGCAATGTCATTTTTCGCGGTCAGTGCAACACTCATAAGAGAGGATATGAGAATCCAATGGCCCATCTACTATGTAAGTTGGCGATTAGTCGACGCAGAGACAAGATATCTGGAGATGGAAATTTTGGTTTTGGCCTTAATAATTGCATCAAGGAAGTTGTGGCCTTATTTTCAAGCGCACACCATCCACGTCCTAACCAATTTCCCATTAAGAAAATGCTCTAGAAGCCCAAATCATCAGGTAGATTAATTCAGTGGTCATTGGAATTAAGCTAGCATGATATTAAATACCTTCCAAGGGCAGCGATCAAGGGGCAGGCTCTCGCCGATTTTATTTCAGAATTCTCCTATCA
>WYDK02065296.1:0-11384 GCA_009867345.2 Toxicodendron radicans | reverse complement strand
AAAGAAATTGTTGGCCCTTATAAAGGTAACATAATCTTCAAAAACATCTCCTAAACTTATTTTAAAGAAAAACGTTTCTCATAAAAGTATATAAAACATGATATCTGCAAAAGAATTTTTTAATAAATTAAATGATTTTTTTAATTTATCGTCTTTAAATGACTTCATCCAGATATGATATTTTCTTTCTTTCAATAAACTCTCTTCGGGATCTCTCCACTTCATAGACTTGTTCAACAAATATAGTAGTACTAGTATTAGTTAATACATTTGTTGATGGGTAATTTTGCACCGTCAACTAATCGATGGACAGATCAATCGCAAACGAACTGACTGGTCAAATTTTACTAGTGAAAGCATGTATTTGATGGGTGTTTAGTATTTAGGATTGATTTGGGTTTAATTGTGAGATTGTGAATAGCAATAACAATAAACACATAAAATAAATGACACAGAATATTTATAGTGGTTCGGATGCCTGAAAGCAAATCTTATATCACTGTATATTTATTCATGTTTACAAAGAAATATAATTGTTTTCTCTTCTCTGGGAAGAGCTCCTGGAGAGCCAAAAATCAGATCCTCTTATAATGGGGAGAGGATGTCCTTTTATAGTGTTGAGCTATATTGGCTTGTGTGAAGGAATTTGTTCCGTTGGACGAATTTTGGACCAAGCTTGGGAGATATTTGAGTTTGTGGTGGAAATGAGAACTTGAGAGGCAATTTGCAATTTGGCAACTTGGGGGGGAGGGGGTGGACAGGCGTGAGATTTTTATCGGATAATAGAACCACCCCCCCCCAGTTTTTGGGGTGCGCAGGTGGACTCCGAAAACTAATGCACTCTGCTTACTGGATCAGGTCCAGAGATACGAGATCACAATAAAGATGGCCGAAGTACTACTTCACTTTGGAAGTGCGCCAGCTATTGAATTTCTTTCTCTGAATCCACAAGCTGAACTAAAAACACGCTCTGAAACCACAAGCTGAAACTTGAAATTTCACGAACTGAACTGAATCTGAATCCACGAACTGAATCCTGCGAACTGAATATGTTCGTTGGAGCTGGCCGAAAACTGATTGTTGGATGTCGGAAGTTTGATTGCTAAAGATGCGAATTGAAAATGATCGCGGAACGCGAACTGGGAAAATGACTACGAATGCTCTAGAATTGGTCACTGAATTTGATCTCAACTTCGTTGAATTTGCTTGTGCCCACGCCATCTGACAAAAATCAGCTTGCTGGAAAAAGGAGAAGATCGCTAAAATGCTGGAAGCTATAGACTAGAACTTATCGTCTAAAAAGGCGGCAGATTGCTAATGCCACAGTCTGATTGCAAGTTTTCCCCTAGCCATAATTCTTCACTTTGTTGGCCTCTTCAATTCGGTGGTAGGTGGATTCTACCAGCTTTGAATAGTGGTTATCACCATAATTTGTTTGTGCTACCTCCAGACCGTGATTGTTGTAATACACCTCTACGCTCATGTCTTCGATCCGGGAACTGCTGCGGAAATCGATCTGGACCGTGCAAACTACTAAAGAGTTTTGATCTTGGGTGTGCTATTCGAACGATTTGAGAGCTAAGAGTTGTCTATCACAACTGTCTATCGCAACTTATGCAATGCGATATTGAATGCCAATAGATGGAGAAAAGAACAAACGAAAGGAATAGGTTGCGCTTAGCTGTGTTTTTCATATACATAAATCTGAGAATGTAGATTGACTCGAGCATTAATCATACATATGAAAATGTAGATTGTTTTAGCACTAATCATACATATGATGATGTAGATTGTTTTAGCACTAATCATATATCTGAAAATGTAGATTGTTTGCGTTATGTGATCTGGAAATCTATTGCTATCATGGGCAATATGTGGAGCTAAATCATGATCTGATGTGATAGCAAAAGCTATAAAACGATCAGGATTTGATAGCAAGGGCTAAATCAGGATCTGGTCTAATAGTATAAGCTATAAAACGATCAGGATCTGATAGCCCGAGCTAAATCATGATCTGATGTGATAGTCAAAGCTATAAAACGATTAGGATTTGATAGCAAGGGCTAAATCATTATTTGATCTAAAGAACAATCATGATTTGATAGCGAGAGCTAAATCATGATTTGATCTGATAGCCGAAGTTATAAAACGATTAAGATCTGATAGCAAGGGCTAAATCATGATCTGATCTAAAGAACGATTAGGATCTGATAGCGAGAGCTAAATCATGATCTGATCTAATAGCCAAAGCTATAAAACGATCAGGATCTGTTAGCAAGGGCTAAATCAGGATCTGTTCTAAAGAACGATCAAGATCTGATAACAAGAGCTAAATCATTATCTGATCTGATAGCCAAAGCTATAAAAAAATCAGGATTTGATAGCAATGGCTAAATGATGATTTGATCTAAATAACTATCATGATCTAATAGCGAAAGCTAAATCATGATCTGATCTAATGGCCAAAACTATAAAACGATCAAGATCTGATAGCAAAGGCTAAATCATGACCTGATCTAAAGAACGATCAGAATCTGATAGCGAGAGCTAAATCATGATTTGATTTGATAGTCAAAGCTATAAAATGATCAAGATTTGATAGCAACGACTAAATCAGGATCTGATCTAAAGAACGATCAGAATCTGATAACGAGAGCTAAATCATGACCTGATATGATATGATAGTAAAAGCTTTAAAACAATCAAGATCTGATAGCAATAGCTAAATCAGGATCTGATCTAAAGAACGATCAGGATCTGATCTAAAGAACGATCAGGATTTGATAGCGAGAGCTAAATCATGATCTGATTTGATAGCCAAAGCTATAAAACGACCAGGATTTGATAGCAAGGGCTAAATCATGATTTGATCTAAAGAACGATCAGGGTCTGATAGCTAGAGCTAAATCATGATTTGATTTTATAGCTAAAGCTATAAAACGACCAAGATCTGATAGTAAGGGCTAAATCAAAATCATGATCTGATCTAAAGAACGATCAGGTTCTGATAGTGAGATCTAAATCATGATCTTATCTGATAGCCAAAGTTATAAAACAATCATGATATGATAGTAAAGGCTAAATCATGATCTGATCTAAAGAACGATCAGGATTTGATAGCGAGAGCTAAATCATGATTTGATCTGATAGCAATGGCTGAATCATGATTTGAACTAATAACAATGGCTAAATCATGATCTGATATGATAGCTATGGATAAATCATGATCTGATCTAAAGAGCGATCAGGATCTGATAGTGAGAATGAAACATAGCGAGAGCTAAATCATGATTTGATCTGATAGCCAAAGCTATAAAACGATCAGAATTTGATAGCAAGTGCTAAATCATAATCTGATCTAAAGAACGATCAAGATCTAATAGCAAGAGCTAAATCATGATCTTATCTGATAGACAAAGCAATAAAACGATTAGGATCTGATAGCAAGGGCTAAATCATGATCTTATCTAAAGAACGATCAGAACCTGATAGCGAGAGCTAAATCATTATCTGATCTGATAGCCAAAGCTATAAAACGATTAGGATCTAATAGAAAGAAAAACGATCTGAAACATGCTTAAGTAATTTAATGATAACTTGAGCCGTAGACCTCGGATTTGGATGATTCTTAAACCATTAGAAATATAATGCGAATGGCTACAACTCTTCCGTTTATCACTTTGCCATATACAGACTTTATGATGCTTGAATTTCCACATTTAGAACAGATTTGTTGTTTGAATATGATATCATATAGCTTTTAACCACAATGATTTAAATCACGCCTTCCTTCTAGCGTCAAACTATTGACGTATAATTTTGCTACGCCAACCAATTGATGGACACACCAATCGCAAACGAACTGGTTAGTCGAATTTTACTGGTTAGAGCGTGTATTTGATGGGTGTTTAGTGTTTATGATTGATTTGAGTTTGATCGTGAGATTGTGAATAGTAATAACAATAAACACATAAAATAAATGAAAGATATTTTTATAGTGGTTTGGATGCCTGAAAGCAAATCCTATATCCACTGTATATTTATTCATGTGTTTACAAATAAATATAATTGTTTTCTCTTCTCTGGAAAAAGCTCTTGAAGAGCCAAAAATCAGATCCTCTTATAATGGGGAGAGGATGTCCTTTTTATAGTGTTGAGCTCTCTTGGTTTGTGTGGACGAATTTGTTCCATGTGGCAAATTCTGGACCAAGTTTGAGAGATATTTGAGTTTGTGGTAGATATGAGAACTTGAGAGACAATTTGTAATTTGGCAACTTAGAGGGTGCCCAGGTGTGAGATTTTTATCGAATAATAATATTAAACACAAATAAAATAAATGAATTAAATAAAAACTTATTCAAGTTTTTGATGAAATTAAAAAAAAAAATGAAAAGCAAAAAATATTTCTCAAAATATAGAATATGATCTAGAGTTTATCTTTGATTAAACTTAACAAATTCGTTATCATACTAATAATATATTAGAAAGAATATAAACGAAGAGGGTTAAAATATCCAGTTACTTCCAATCAGATGATACCACGTTTCAAGTCAAATGACTGAAAAACCCTTGATAAAGTCAGACAAAATATAGACAGTCGTTTGAATTGAGTTGTGGTTCACATTCAATGCCAATTTGCCAAACTATTACAAATAATTTCTATAACAAAAGGACAAATAAACAACTCAAATTATCCACCAAAATTTTAAAATTCTATAATATTTTTTTTGTTGAATACAGTAAACAAGTCCACATTTTGTAATAATTTAAATTTTCTATGTTAAAATTTTACCATCAAGAACCTAAGATTCTTAAGCATATAATTTTATTTTATTTATTTGTTTTCTTTGGTAGGTAAAGAAAACTGAGAATTGGGGCCATAGCTATAGGTGGGTTGATATTGATGAATCAATTTTCTTGGAAGTGTCATTACTATATGCAATTATGATTAAGGTTGGTGTTTGTTAGTTTTTTTTTTTTTTTTATTAGGGTTGTTTGGTCCAGTTTACACGCATCTTGATTAGTCTCTCGATTCTGAATAAAACTTTCGAAATAGAATAAGTCCTGTGATTTGGGTCAATAAAATTAACAATCGTTCTTGTGATTCGAATTTGAGATCTATAATAGGGAGAATAAACCTTTAACCCTAAACTTTTACCACTTGATCAACTCATTATTGGTTGTGTTTGTTGGTTCTTGCGGGTTCTAGAATGCAATCAAAATTTTCATTAGGTGATGTGAATAAATTTTAGAGTTCTACAACTATATAATTAAAATAAAATATGCTACTTCATGAATATGGTTAGTTCATGAACAAGAGTTGTTTTGTTTAGACTGACTGCACATAGAGAACCATTTAATGATGGAGAGGAAATTAAATTATGAGCTGTTAATAGCTGGCTCTCGCTATGAGATAAGATCATCATAAACAACAAAAAATTAATTGATTAACAAATAAATAAAATGGACCATTTAATGATAGTCTCAGTTCACCGAATACGTAAATATATTATTAATCAAATGAGATGAAAGGAGGAGCGAGCCGCCTCATTTGTCAAGGTAACATTCACCAAACGAAACTTGAGAACCAGAGTTGTTTTGTTTATAGACTGACTGCACATAGAGATAGAGATTATGCTTCGTTCCCATATACCGTAATAGAAATTTAGCTCTCTTTACAGATTATTCACAGCTGACTGGGGACCAACATCATCAACATTCTAGAACTTAAAAGAAAATGGGCACTCAATTATTCATGAAAGTGCTTGTCTCTTTCCTCTTGAGTTTGTATTTTTAAGGGTCCATTTAGAAAATTATCTTCTAATTAAAATTGAGTGTAATTGATAAAAATTATTATGTTAGACATGTTTTGTTTACCCAAATAATTACTTGATTAGAGTGTAATCGGTAGTAATTAGATAGACTCAATTACACTCTCCAATTCTCTTAGGGGGTTTTGAATTGAGTGTAATTACAAAATATTTTTTTTATTAAAAAATATTTTAATACCAAAATATTTTTTTATTACAAAATATTTTAATACCAAATTATTTTTTTAATATTTAATTTAATACCAAAATATTTATTAATTACAAAATATTTTAATACCAAAATATTTATTAATTACAAAATATTTTAATATTTTAATTACTTCTTTTAATACTTATTTTACTTTAATATTATTAATATTGTTGATGTGAATTCTAGGAAAATATTATGTGGTAGATGCAGGCTATACAAATACAAAGAGTTTTCTAGTACCATATCGTAGAGTACGATATCATTTGAGAGAGTGGAGTCAAACACAAACACCACATACAGCTTGTGAACTTTTTAATTTAAGGCATTCAAAGTTTAGAAATGTGGTGGAGAGGACATTTGTCGTTTTGAAAAAAAAAATTCTTATATTAACAATAGTTTCTCAATAAAACATCAAAAAACAAGGTTGGATTATACTAATTTGTTGTGTACTTCATAACTTTATTCGCAAGTGGAATTGAGATGATGAATGCTTTGAAAAAACACATGCAAGAAGAAATATAAGCATCTAATAATTTAGATGATATTGATTCAGATGAAGATGAAGAATTTGGCAAAGGATCAACAGATGTTGATAAACAATATATGTCTAATGTAAGAGATGGAATAACTCAACAAATATAGAATGTCAGAACAATTAGATAGACTTCGCTTTAATTTTCTGGTTATAGTAGTTAAGACACATGATGTTTTTTTTTTTAATTTAAAAGAGTTTTTAGTTTTTTATTTTTTTAATTATAATTAATTTTTTATTTATTTTATAAAAGTACTATAGTTGTTGATAAAAAAATTGTTAGTGAATAATATATATTTTAAACATTTGTTAATAAATATTATTAATTTTAAATATTTGTTATTAATAATTTTATTTTTCTGTGTAATTATCAATTGTCCTAACAAACATGACATTGGTAATTAAGATGTAATTACGATGTGACATTTAAACACGCCATATATTTTAAAATACTATATAATTACTGGGGTAGTAATTGTACACTTTAATAATTACATTGTGCTTTCCAAACACACCCTAAGAGTTAATTTTTGGTCACTCAAGCTTGACCAAGTTCCAGTAAAATTTGAAAGTAACATTTACGTCTTTATGTATGTCCTTATAGTATAAGATAACAATTATGTGGAGATTAAAAAAAAAAAAAAATCTAAAATACTCTCAATCTATTAAATCTTATTTTCTTATCATTAACAAAATTGTCAGTTAATGGCAGTTTATAATTATGTTATTTTTTAATGTCATTTACATAAGATAAGATTAAAGGTATTTTAGATATTTAATAAAAAAAAAATTAAACAATTAAAAGTGATAAGGATTTAAATGCTACTTTCAGTTTTTAATGGAACTAACGATAGGGTAAATATTATGGTAAAAAATGTATTTTATTCGTATTTTTAAAGTAGAATATGATGTAAAGTTTTAAGATAAAGTTTAGGATTAATTAATAATCAATCTTAACAAAAGACACCGTTAGCTTTCTACTTCAAATTCATTATCATACTAATAATATATTAGAAAGAATATAAAAAGAACTTACTTCCAATTACATCCAATAAGATGCTACCACGTGTCAGGTCAAATGACTGAAAACCCCTTGATAAGGTCGACAAAATATAGACATCGGTCGTTTGAATTGAGTAGTGATTCAAATCACATTCAATGCCAATTTGCCAAACTATTACAAATAATTACTATAATAAAAGCACAAATAACAGAACTGGCTTAGTTTGTTTAATTTTTTAGTAGTATTTTTAATAAAAATATTTGATAAATAGTAGGTGGATAGTATTTAAATAGTATTTAGATAATATTTATAAAAAAATATTTATTGATAATAATAGAATTTGAATAATAATATTTGTGAAAAAATATATATTAATATTTGTTGAAATAAGATATTGAATATAATAGTGATAGAATATTTAAACAAAGACGGCTATTTTTTTTTTCATCAATGTTTTTACATTTTTTATAATATTTTTTTGTTAAATACAGTAAATAATTCACATTTTCAGGAATTCGGTAGTCACAATCCTATTATATTCGGCCACCAAACTCTATTTTGTAACAATTTTAATTTTGTAATGTTGAATTTTTAGTTTCCAAATCTAATTTAAAATTTTACCAACAACAGCCTAAGATTGTTAAGCATATATTTTATTTTTCTTCTCGGTAGGTAAAGAAAATGGAGAATTGGAAAGGCAACATAGATGGACCCGTGCTATATTTGGGATTGATATTGATGAGTCAATTTTCTTGGAAGTATCATCACTTTTATGTAATTATTGATTAAGTTGGTGTTTGTGTCGGTATATGTAGGTTATATAATAAGTTCAAAATTTCATTATATAGTTCTATCATCTTTTAATATTGTTGACTTGTGATTTTGACATTAACTAAATAAGAGCGTATAAATCGTAATAAATTTACATGTGAGGTTTTTTTATGGGAATATTTAGTATTGATGATGTATTTTTTTAAGGAAACATAAATGAAAGATTGACAAGAGAAATTGAAAAGTTTAAACAATAATTTATTTTAAGTGGTTTGGATGCATGGTGTAAATCCTATGTCTACTGTTAGTTTATTATGTTGTGCAAGGTTTTTCAGGATAGTCCGCCTAAAGCTGACAGTCGGGGAGTTATGATTGGGTAAGTTGACGAGCTGGTCTTCGCTGACCCAGCAAGCTCGTCCAAATCAATCCGCTAGAAGAGATCACCCAAGAGGTGTGTATCAGCTAAAAATATTCAAGAAGATCATAGCAGATTGATATGAAAAATCTTATCTCTTGGTTATAGGGATACGATTCGATTCAAATGTTATATTTTAATCTCATCCCATATGTACTGGGATTGCTTTCCTTGTTAAGATAGAGTTCCAGTTTAAATTTAACTTACCTTGTATGAGAGAGCACTATAAAACCCCTGTAAAAATATGAAAGAGAGGATTAAAAAGGTTCCGAGAGGCTGGAAGTTTTGTGATATTACTCAATATAAAAGCATTCTTGCTACAGTGGATGTAAGTTGTCAATCTAGAGGCTGAACCACTTTAAAAATCTTGTTATGTTCTTTGCTTAATTGTGTTGATAACGATTGTTCATTATTCATTGCTAGGTTTTTAAGCCACGTACACATCTGTTCCGGTTCCGATCAAGGTCAACCGGATCTCTCTGGTTGGTGTGAATTTTCGCATCAACATTTTGGTGCTAGAAGGACGGCAGATCTGCAACAGCAACAACAAACATTCTCGTAGATATGGCCTGTACCAGAACTTCCAGGCATCTTGAGGAGCGTGAGAACGAGAATCCTGCCGCGGAAGAGGGCGACAGCCGCTTACCACCCGTCATTGAGACACCCGGAGCCAGTCCTTCCGATCCGGAGCGCGATGAGCTTATCAGCATGATCAAGTCCCTGACCAACGTAGTGCAAACCATTCAGCAAGATATGGCAGGGATGAAAAGAGCACAGGAAGCGGAGCTCGATCGGCCAGTATTCACTGAGCCTACTCCCTTTGGGAGAAATGAATAGCGGACTGATCGATTTGGATCGTCCACGCCCAGAGAATCTCAGCGAGCTCCCGCTCATTCCACCAGAAGCCAGACGTCTCATCCCGCCAACAACCCGGGAAGGCGACCTGGAAAGCAAGTCATGGGCGCGATAGATCCACCCCTGACTACCCGCTCAAATCAGCGGAAAGATAACTTGCGTGCAGGTTATAACCCACGCACAGCAAGTAACCCGACCATCGGGCCAAAATCATCAGTCCAGGGATCACGGTTCTAACCGATACCGCGGACAAGGTAGCGAGTACGACAGTACCTACCAACCAAGCCGACTAGCTACCGAATCGCGCACTAGCGCGCATAGTCCTTTGGTCCGGACAGAGGACCTCAGGTCTCACCTGATCGAGCGTAGGGCCACCAGAGCTCAAAACTTAAATCCTCTAGCCAACGAGTTAGAACAAATGCAAAAAATGCTGGATGATCTAAAAGCCCGACAGGAGGTCGCAAATCGGGCTGAGACCATAGTGAGCTCGCCATTTTCAGAGCAAATCCGCTTGGCATCACTCCCTCCTAGGTTTCGAGCCCCAGAAATGAAGTATGATGGAAGGGGGGA
Source organism: Toxicodendron radicans (assembly GCA_009867345.2). Lineage (NCBI taxonomy): Eukaryota > Viridiplantae > Streptophyta > Magnoliopsida > Sapindales > Anacardiaceae > Toxicodendron > Toxicodendron radicans. Next base: position 1,217 of record WYDK02065296.1, on the reverse strand, counting down.
GCCAAAAGAACATCTGGATGCGTTCAATGACTTTACCGAATTACACCAGGTGTCCGACTTGGCAAAATGTCGTTGCTTTGCAGTAACCTTAGTCGGAGAGGCCAAGAAGTGGTACAAACGACTACCCACAAGCTCGATCATTTCTTGGGAGCAGTTCGCTTCCCTTTATCTACAGCAATTCCAGGCAAGATTGCAGTTCTCAATGCCGCTCAGTTATTTGAGCAATATTCGCCAAGAAAAAGGGGAGTCTCTGACCTCGTACCTGCGAAGGTTCTAGAGTGAAAAGACTAAGGTCGTCAACACCCCCGAGGAATCAATAAAGACATTGCTGATTGCCGGCATACGCCCACAGACTGAGTTCTGGATTGAATTTCAGCGGGAAGAGAATGTGAGTCTGGCACAATTTTACAGAATGGCTGAGAAGCATCAGAGAGTAGAAAGCTCGCTAAAAGCTCTGAAAGGGGGGAAGTTGAACAATGAGAATGATCGGCGACCAGATCGCCCGGCGGACAAAAGGAAAGCCTTTGACCGAGCTGAGAAACCTTGGTTCAACAAAAGGCCAAGACCAGAGATCAGAGAAAGAGAGCCAGTGGCCCGTTTCTCATAATATACTCCACTAGGGGCCTCGTTATCTCATATCTACGAGGTGTCGAGAGAAGTAAAGGAAGTTCCACGACCCGACAGGATGAGGGCCTCATCATTTAGGAGAAACACTCGAAAGTACTGTAGATTCTACCAGGACGTCAGACACAATACCGATGAGTGCCAGAATTTGAAAGATGCCATCGAGCAGTTGATTAGGAGGGGTCACTTAAAAGACTTCGTAAAAAAGGGAAAGAAAGTAGAAGTCATTAAAGGGCCGACTGGAAGGCCACAAAGCCCGCCACCACCACTGCCTCCAGGTGGGCATAGTGTGAAAATGATCTATGGCGGGTCGAGCTCAATTGGAAATTCAAGGCATGCTCAAGAAAGAGATGCCAGAGAAGCGAGAATAGGATTCGTTTCTGAAGTGATGGTTGTGGGAACAAGGCCGCAAAAGAGCCTCTGGTTGACAGTCAGGTGATCGGGTTCACCCGAGAGGAAAACGAGGAGTACCCCAAGTACTCTCGTGATGCAATCGTTGTAACTACCATGATCGGAAATAACAAGGTGTTCCGATTGATGGTTGACAATGGTAGTGCCGTGAATGTGCTGTTTTTAGAAGCGTTCCGTGAAAT
>WYDK02065295.1:0-29551 GCA_009867345.2 Toxicodendron radicans | reverse complement strand
ACAATAGAAACTGGTGCCCCATGGAGTCTAATGATTTCTGCAACATATAAGGTCGCCAATTTATCCAAGGAATACGCTATCCTGATCGGCAAGAAATGAGCGGACTTAGTCAACGGATCCACAATCACCCAAATGCCATCATACCCGTTTCTTGTCCGCAGAAGGCTGGATACAAAATCCATGGTTATATGCTCCCACTTCCACTCAGGAATGGGAAGAGGTTGCAATAACCCTGCCGGCCTTTGGTGTTTAGCTTTAACTTGCTGACACACCAAACACTTTGAGACGTAATTTGCCACTTCCCTTTTTCATGTCTGACCACCAATAATGCGCCCTCAGGTTATGATACATTTTAGTACTCCCCGGATGCAAGACATAAGCTAAAGAATGAACTTCTTCCAATATCTCTTGTTTTATATTACCTTAGTTTGGCACACACATTCTAGTACCCATCATCAACATGCCATCATTTCTTATCCAAAAGTCTATTTTAGCTCCATGGTTAACCTCGAGCCTCAGCTTTTCCAAATAAGGGTCGGTCCTCTGCAGTTCTCGAATTTGGTCTATGAAAATTAGTCTTACATTAAACCTCGCTAATAAGACTCCCATCCTTCCTATTCTAAATCCACTCCCAATGTCTTCATTTCCTGCAGTAATCCGACCCTCACTACTCCCAGATGAGCCATAGAGCCCCATGATTTTCTACTCAAGGCATCGGCTATTGCATTAGCCTTTCCAGGATGATATTCAATGGTGTAATCATAATCTTTAATTAATACTAACCACCTCTACTGTCTCATATTTAATTCCTTCTGAGAGAATAAATATTTCAAACTCTTATGATCAGTTAAAAATCTTACAAATCACCCCGTATAAGTAATGTCTCCAGATTTTTAAAGCAAAAACCACAGCTGCCAATTCCAAATCATGAACTGGGTAATTCTTTTTATGCTTCTTCCACTGTCTTGAAGCATACGCAATTACTCTCCCATTTGGCATTAGGACACAGCCCAATCCTTGCCTAAAGGCATCACTATAAACCTCAAATCCATAAACTCCTAAAGGAAGGGCGAGAACTGGCGCTGATGTCAGTCTTGATTTCAACTCTTGGAAACTCCGTTCACACTCCTCAGACCGCTCAAACTTAATTCATTTCCTGGTTAAACTTGTCAATGGCAAGGCAATCTTAGAGAATCGCTTTATAAACCTCCGATAGTACCCTGCCAACCCCAAGAAACTCCGGATCTCGGTCACACTCGTGGGTCTCTCCCAACTCATTACTCCTCCACTTTTTGTGGGTCCACAAACACTCCTATATATGACATCACATGACCCAAGAACGTAACTTCTCTCAACCAAAACTGACATTTACTGAACTTAGCACGGAGTCGCCGTCCTCTTAACGTTTGTAACACAATTCTGAGATGTTCCGCATGCTCCCTCTTATTACTCCGGGAGTACACCAAAATGTCGTCGATGAAAACTACCACAAACTGGTCAAGAAAAGGGCGAAACACTTGATTCATCAAATCCATGAACACTGCTGGGGCATTAGTCAATCCAAACGGCATAACCACAAACTCATAATTCCCATAGCGGGTCTTGAAGACGGTCTTTGGAATATCAGACTCCCTGATTCTCACCTGATGATACTCCGATCTCAAGTCTATTTTAGAAAACACTTTGGCACCTTGAAGCTGATCAAACAAATCATCAATTCGGGGTAGCGGATATTTATTCTTTATTGTCAATTTATTCAATTCCCTGTAGTCAATACACAATCGCATAGATCTATCCTTTTTCTTTACAAACAATACTGGTGTTCCCCATGGCGAAGAACTCGGTCTAATAAATCCCTTGTCCACTAATTCTTGCAACTGAATTCTCAACTCTTGCAACTCAAGGGGTGCCAGTAGGTAAGAGGCTCTCGACATTGGGCAGCTCTCGGTATCAACTTTATAGAGAACTCCACCTCCCTTACTGGTGGTAATCCAGGGAGATCATCTGGAAACACATCAAGAAACTCTCTCACATAGGAACATCACTCAACTCAATCTCACCCACCCTGGTATCCACAACATGAGCCAAGAAAGCGTCATAACCTTTCTTGATGTACTTCCTAGCTGCCAAGGTTGAAATCAAATAGAAGGGAACTAACTATCTCTCACCATAAAATACAACCTCTGGAAATCCTGGTTTCCTAAAAGTCACCTCTTTCTTGAAACAATCCATTGTAGCCCTATGGTTGGCTAACCAGTCCATCCCCAAAATCACATCAAACTCTAAAAGATTCAACATAATCAAATCAGCTTCAAAATCGAAACCCTGAACTATCACTCCACAATTTCTAAATCCATATTCTGTCACTAAAGTTTCACCAATTGGCATAGACACTGCCAATTTGTACTCCAAGGGTTCCAAGATCCGGTCAGAAAACTTCGCAAATGCAAATGAGATGTATGAATGGGAAGATCCAGGATCAACCAAGATACGGGCCTCATGGCCAAAAATAAGTAACATACCAGTTACCACCTCGGATCCCCTCTCACTACGCCCGATGCTAGACTCTCCCCTACTGCCTGAGGTGGACCCTCCTCTAGGTTGAGACCTTTGTTGTCCCTACACTTGGCTACCCACACTCCTATAGCTCTGTGAGGCTCCTCTTTGAGGCTGACTTTCTCTCCAAACCAGTTGTGGACAGTCCTTAAGATGTCCGGATTGTCCACACTGATAACATCCTACATCTGCTCCCCAACACTGCCCCCAATGATACTGACCACAAGCGCTGCACTGAAGTCTCTGAGCTCCACCAGAACTACCACTCCCGGACTGTCAACTAAACCTATTTTGACCCCTACTGGCCTTAGAGGCCTGGCTACTAGATGATCCAGAATAACTACCCTGCCGCCTCAGCATCTGACCCCTATATCCTCCCACTCCCCACTCTCTATCCCCACGTTTCTGCCTACGTGGTGGTACTTGCTCCTTTCCCTTCTCTGGCACACACTGTTCTATTCTCATGGCCGTCTCTACTAATTTGGAAAAATCATTAAACCCGAAACCTACTACAACCACTCTAATCTCTTCTCTAAGTCCCCTCTCAAATCTCCTACACTTAATATTCTTGTTCACGACGATCTCTTGAGCAAACCTCGATAACTCCACAAACCGATTCATATATTGTTCTACTGTCAAATCTCCTTAAACTAGGCTTACAAACTCTCTTATCTGATTTTCCACATACACTCGAGACTGATATCTATTCAAGAATTCTTGCCTAAATTCTAACCATGTAGGGCCAACATACTTCCCTTGGATGGTTTGCCACCAAGAATCAGCATCATCACTCAAAAAGAACCCTACAGTCCTCAATTTCTCTCCCTTGGTACAAACCAAGGCCTCGAAGATTTTCTCTATACTCCTTAACCATTTTTCAGCTAACTTGGCACCTCCTTCACCATCAAAATGTACAGCCCCTAGAATTTTCGCTTCCTCTATTATATTTTTCCTCCTCGTTTCCCCTGTAGCTTGACCTCTCGCGGCTCGGGTAAAAAGACGAGCGAATGTACCCATAACTCTTTCCAAACCGGGCTCACTGCCCAAAGACTGTTCGTCCTCACGACCAATATGCCCTTTGGCATTATCTCCACCACCAGGGACTCTTGAACCCTCTCCCTCTAAACACTCACTATGGCCATCACCCCTACCCCTAGCTCTGGCCAAAGCCCCCTCAGGTCATGTACGTGGTCGGCCTCATCGACACGTGATCTATAAAACAAATCAAATGCTCAGTTTCTCAAAAACATGTCATGCATGCTCACACAATGCATAATGACTCGGATAGGCGGATACCCCCTTGATACCAAATTGTCACACCCCCTCTCGGGTGGCCCTTCCCCCACCGGATCCTGGTGCTCCGTGAGACTCGGATTCCAAAAGGAGGGTGAGTTTTTGAGAAACTCTTTAGGATATAATTTAAAACTTAAATCATTACAATGCAATATCCAATTCATAATACAAATCCAGTCAGAAAATACAGTATTACAGTAGCTATATGACAAGAAATCATGTCGTAACGAAAAACATGCGTCTGTGGCCAACATACTATGTGGAGGAAACACGCTCGACTCCTAGACATTGACCTGGAGGGGAGAAATCAAAATAGTGAGCTGGGAGGCCCAGTGAGTGGATATACATTTATAAAATAAAATATATTAAAATACTCAATTAGAAAAACATGCTCGAACAATTATCCGACCATCATCCGTAACATACCAACACATCGTCCCCCTTGGGACTCCACCCGAACTCTCTGGCATGCGCCCTAAATACCACCACACCAAACTAGTACTTCATCTCACGTGCCCACTCGTGGAAGATCCCTTAGCTCTCCCTAGCATAAGCAGATACGACCTTGGACAATAGCATAAGCCCACTCGTGGAAGATCCCCCAACTCTCCCCAGCATGGGCAGATACGACCCTGAGCGATATCATGGGTCCACTAGTGGAAGATCCCCCAACGCTCTCGCATAGGCAAATACAACCCTGGGCGATATCATAGGCCCACTCGTGGAAGATCCCCCAACGCTCTCGCATAGGCAAATACAACCTTGGGCACATGTACCCACTCGTGGAGGGGCCACCCAGAGCTCTCAGGCATAGGTGAGACCGAATATCCCCTCCTTGGGTAATCATATAAAATATAAGTCTGGAGCTCACAGACACCGACTCGTTCTGTCTTGATGGGATACTATCGCCATGCGGTAGTACGAACCTCCACAACCATACTCGGCTAGTCATCATTCACCGTGCTCAAAACTGCCCAATATCATCATCACGATCACAAGTGTATAAATGTGTATAATACATATAAATAAATGGGATGGTTTTCATAATTACACGCACATGCATCTTTTTATGTAAAATATCAATTTAACCCTTTCTTGGAAAAATATAAGTTTGCCCCCTCAACTTCTTCATCATTACAAATCAATCCCTTAACTTTTCCAGTCTTTCAATTAACCCCCTATAGTTTTCCATTGTTACACTTAGGTCTCTCGACCTTTGAACTATTGCATCCACACCCCTGTCTACTTGACAGGTTTAAAATCATGCATTTACCCCCTGATTCTCTACAATCTTCTAAGCTTTGTCGCCGCAACGACACCCCCTTGTCGCCTCGGTGACATTGGACCTGAGAGTTTGTCGCTGCGATGTCACTCCATTGTCGCCTCGGCGACAAACATTCTGGAATTCTTATTCTCTTCTTTACATGAACGTCGCCGAGACGACATACCATTATCGCCTCGTCGACATTTCGAATTTCAAACATCGTCGCGGCGACAATCTGGGTTTTCCAGATTGTCTATCACCGATCTATCATAAATCTCATCTATTCACTCTCTTTTCATCCGACATCATCCATACTACATTCCCATTTCACAACACAACTCAAAACCCTCATCAATTCCACACAAATATACCCATTATCTCAACCCCAAATGTTACCCAATTACATACAACATGAATTAAGTTATAAAACATAATTTAATGCAATGATAAGTTATATTCCACTCACTTTAACACCAAATCTAGCTCAAAAACTTAGATTTAGGTTCTCCTTCACCTAAACCCAAAATTCACATAAACCCTAAATTTCAATTCTGTCAATACAAAGCATATAAAGATGAATATACTGAAATTTAGGCATGAATGAGAGTGTAACCTTACCAATTTACCGGATCCAAACTCAATTCCTCCAATTATGCACTTTCTCTCTCTAACCCTTGGCACACTCTCTCCCTAAAATTATCTCCCAAACGTTACAATGAAGAAGAATGGGGAAAAATGAAATATTTCCCCCTTTATATACTAATCTGTGAAAATATCCATTAAGCCCCCATGTTTTCCATTCTTCCGTAAAGCCTCCTAAAAAACAATTAAACCCCAAATACAATTAAATCAACTCTAAATAATTACTCCATGACACGGGGTGTCACACCTAAGGCCATGGGCGAGAGAGTGTTCCATTTTGGAAGGTAAGGGGGGTGAACATTCTCTCTTCTACTTGAATTCATAGGCCATGGGCTAGACTAATCTCTTTAGCACAAGTAAATAGGTGTTTGTTTGTGTGTTTTGTGTTGTGCAAATAGCTTTTGGTTTCACCTCAAAACTGTTTTGGGTATTTTATCCATCATCAAGTTGACAGCTAAGCCATCTAAGTGCAAATTTGGAGCCACCCGAGTAGAGTACCTTGGCCATATTGTTACCGAAAATGGTGTATCAGTGGATCCTAAAAAAATTCAAGTTCTCCAGGATTGGCCTGTGCCAAGTTCGGTAAAGGGAGTTCGTGCTTTCCTTGGCTTAGCAAGGTACTATAGTAAATTTATTTGGGGGGTTCGAAGCCATTGCTGCACCACTTACAAAACTGACTTCCAAGAGTGGTTTCCTATGGAATGAAGAGGCAGCTCAAGCTTTCAGGTTGCTTAAAGAGGCCCTTGTAACAGCTCATGTTCTCGGTCTTCCCGATTTTTCTCAACAATTCATAGTGGAGTGTGATGCATGTGGCACGGGTATAGGAGCAATACTGACACAACAAGGCCGACCTATAGCATTTTTTAGTGATGCCTTGAAGGGTTCATCTCTCGCACTATCAACATATGACAAAGAATGTTAGCCATAGTCAAAGCTGTTAAAAAATGGAGACCATATCTTCTTGGTCGTACCTTCATTGTGCAGAAGGATCAACGAAGCTTAAAATACCTCTTGGAACAAAGAATATCCACTCATACACAACTGCTTTGGCTTCCAAAATTGTTGGGCTATGACTATGAGATACAATATAAAAAGGGAGCAGCAAACCGAGGAGCAGATGCTTTATCCAGGATTGCCGAATTTGAATTTCATGCAATATCCAATTTGCGTTTAGATTGATGGGCTATTTTACAACAAGAAGTGTTGTCTGATCCTTTTTATGAGAAAATTAAGTCGGCCATTGAACAAACGCCTGCCATTTATCTTCAAAGAAATGGTGTTTGGTTTAAAAAAGGAAAGGTGCTTTTGAGTCCTAACTCAACTCTGCTTCCTTCAATTTTATTGGATAATCATTCAACACCTATGGGCGGCCACTTTGGGTTCCACGAAACTTTAAGCCGAATTCAAGCTACGTTTTATTAGCCTAGGATACGTAATTCAATCAAAAAATTTATTTAAGAATGTGACAATTGCCAACGGTGTAAGGTGGAAACTCTTCACCCTGCTGGTCTTCTTCAACCTTTGGAAATCCTAGAAAAAATATGGAATGATATATCAATGGATTTTATTGAGGGTCTCCCAGCTTCTCAAGGGTATACTGTTATCATGGTGGTAGTTGATCGATTGTCAAAGTATGCACACTTCATCCCACTAAGACACCATTTCTCTGCTTTAACAGTAGCCAAAGCCTTCCTTAATCATGTGGTTAAGTTCCATGGGATTCCAAAATCTATTGTGAGTGACCGAGATAAAGTCTTTCATGAGTGCCTTCTAGAAAACATTATTTCAAATGATGGGATCAACCTTACAAATGAGCTCTAGTTACCACCCGCAAACCGACAGCCAAACAGAAGTGGTCAATGGAACGCTTGAGCAGTACCTTAGATGTTTTTGTCATGATCAACCTCGAAAATGTATTCACTGGATCGCTTGGGCTGAGTATAGCTATAATACATCTCTCCATTCCTCTACCCGCATCACTCCCTTTGAGGCAGTATATGGTATTGCCCCTCCAAATGTCCTTTCTTATGTTCCAGGTACAACGAAGGTCCAAGCAGTGGATGAATTACTACAGGACCGAGAAACCATATTACGTACACTACGACATCATCTAGAGATGGCTCGAAACCGTATGAAAGTGCAAGCTGATCAACACAGGCATGAAGTTACTTTATAGATAAATGACTATGTGTATTTGCATCTTCAGCCTTACCGACAACAGACAGTGACATTTCGGAGCTCTCACCAAGGTATTTCTGGCCTTATAAAGTCTTGGAAAGGGTGGGACCTGTGGCTTATCGCTTGGAGTTACCACTTGGTTCGCAAGTACATAATGTTTTTCATGTGAGTTTGCTCAAACCATTTGTTGGAACATCAGTACCAGTATTGCCTACACTTCAACAAGTGGCTGATGACTCAACCTTGCTGCCACAACCTAAAGCTACCCTGGCCAACTGCACAATTTAGAAGGGACTTTACAGGCCGAAGGAAGAAGTTTTAGTTAAATGGATGGGTGCACCAGTTGAAGATGCAACTTGGGAAACTAAGTGGAGGTTTAAGCGCTTGTATCCGACTTTTTGTCCTTGAGGACAAGGACTTTGTCAGGGGGATGGAATGATATGGCTCATACACGGTCCTTGTGAACTTGCTTGGACTTGGTCTAAGTTGAGTTGTGTTTCATTGGTGATTTAGTCAATATTAATAAGTTGTAGTGGCATGTAATTAGGTGGAACTGTTCGCATGATTTTTTGTTATCCATAGTGCTTCATATTTTCTAGTTATTATTTGTTATGGACCTACTTAAAGGGTCTAAGTATGTTCTGAATTTTTATGCAGAAATAACAGTGATCTTCTTTATCTTATTTTCTCTTCTATATGTTTTTTTTTTTTACTGTCAAATTTCTTTTCACCAAAATTAACCTTACCAGAGATGTCCACGGCGAAGGTGAGGGTGGAGAAAAACAGGCGGATGTTCCATGGAAGCTCTGGTGATGTTCTTGGTTTCTAAGACATTTTGTTGAAGCTCTTAGTGAGAGATGGAGACAATTGATTTCAACTTAAGTTTTTGAGAAGAGGAGTTTCGCTAATTTGTATTGATTTATTTTCTAAAAAAGTCTGAGTGGTTATTGTGACACCCTGTGGCACGAAGTATTTGGTTTAAAGTAACTTATTGGAATTTGGGGTGAAATTGCAGGAAATGGAAGTATCTTAGGAGGCTTTGTGGAAGAATGGAAAACATGAGTGCCTAATGGATATTTTTGTAGATTAGTATATAAGGGGGGAGAGCGTTGGGGGATACTGTGGGATCTACCTATGCCTGAGAGCGCTGGGGGATTTTCCACGAGTGATTGAATGGGCTGCATCTACCTATGTCTGAGAGCGCTGGGGGATCTCCCACGAGGTGACTTGAGACGACGCTAGTTGGATGGTTGTTTGTGGGGTTTCTACCGTGGTGTTTGGGGTAAAAGCCGGGAGGACGGTGTTGATGATTGATGGGGCTGGTTACCGGGTTACTGAGCATGTTTTCCAGCGTTTAAGTATTTATATATATATATTGTATTTTTAAACTGTATTATCCACTCACTGGGCTTCTTAGCTCACCGTTTTAATTTCCCCTCCCCAGGTTATCATCCAGGAGTCGAGTCGCATCCTCCAGTGTAGGTCGGTGGCTAGACACATGTTCCTGCATTTCTGCATGTTGAGTGTCATATAGACAACTCTGATACTGTATCTTATATTTGGGAATGTAAAATAACTTTGCATTTTTGTATCTTTTAAAAGAAAATTTTACTGGGTTTCTTAAAGGTTTCTCAAAAACTCACCCTCCTTTCGGGATCCGAGTCCCACTGAGCGCCAGGATCTCATGGGGTAAGGACCACCCGAGAGGGTGTATGACAAATACACGAAATTTTATGTATATTATTTATTAAATTAATTTTTTTATATTCTCTCTTCTACATAACAAAATTATACGAAACATATACAAGATGAAAACTAATAAATTATTTAGCTATTATCAATTAGGAGATTGGACATATATAGCCAACTTAATAATAATATTTTTCTAAAATTTACAAAATTTATATAGATGACAAATTCAGTCGTAAAATTCAGTAAACTATCAATTATACCCTTAATGAAACAACAAATAATATATTTTTAATACATAACGTTTAACTATGTTAAGTTCGATAGTTTAGATTGTATCTAGCATTGAACTGAATTAGTTTAACAGTTAAATTAAAACATGTTAAACCATGCTAGATGCTGTTAAACTTGGTAATAATCTAGTGTATATCGACTACTTTTGTCTTTGTTATTTTCATTAAAGGCAATTGAGTTAAGTATTGTGATTTTATGGTTAAATCTATCATTTAAACAAAACTTCAACATTTTGGGAAATAAGATTATTAAAGATGATTATATATGGGGATATTTCTATCATTTATTGATGGTAATTTAAAAATGAGTTATGCTACAACTATTTCATATAAACTGACATGAAAACCTTATATGTTTGTCATGCATGTATACTCAACCTTAATTATTTAATTTATTTGTAATTTAAACTCACTCAATCATCTTAAAAACACCTTAATTTGTTTATGAAATATGGAGAAGATCTAGAAAAGGTGTTTCGAGCCCTAGGATGCACTGATATGGAGAAGATGACGTTAGCACAACTTTTATTGTCAGGGGATGCGGGTCATTGGTGGCGGACAACCCAGGGAAAGTATGAAAATCCAACTTGGTTAAATTTCAGACATGAGTTTATGAATAGGTATCAACCTAGGGTGTATAGAGACAATATGAGGAAAGAATTTATTGCTTTGGTTCAGGGAGACTTGACGCTAGAACAATATATGAACAGATTTGTAGAGTTATCGAGGTTTGCCCGGGAACTTCTAGTGAGTGAAGAGATTAGGTGTAGGAAATTTGAGGATGGACTTAGAGACAAGATTAGAATGGCCTTAGTGGCATTCAAGTATAATGATTTCTCCAAGTTAGTGGAATCGACCATGAAAATAGAACAATGTGCTCCAGGGAGAGGAAAAGAAGTAGTACAACCACGTAGGCAGAAACGTGGGGATAGAGAGTGAGGAGAGGGTGGATCTAGGGGGTGGGGATCGAGGCGTCAGGGTAGTTATTCTGGATCATCTAGTAGTCAGGCCTCTGGGGCCAGTGGGGGACAAAGGAGATTTAGTGGACAGTCAAGTAGTGGGAGTTTGGGCGGATCCCTGAAGCCCCAATGTGATACTTGTAACCAATACCATTGGGGACCATGTTGGGGGATCAGCTCCAAGTGTTATCAGTGTAGGTAGACTAGTCATCTTAGGAAGGATTGTACTCAGTTAGTTCAAAGGGAGAGCCAATTTCAGAGAAAAGCCTTCTAGAGCTATCGGGGTGAGGGTAGCCCACCTCACGGACATCAGAGGTCCTAACCTAGAAGAGTGTCCACCTCAGGTAGTCGGGGAGAGTCGAGTACCAGGTGTAGTGGGCGAGGCCGATAGAAAGGGTCCGACCAGCAGTATACCTAGGCCCGAGTCTTTGCTATGACCTGACAAGAGGTTCAGACCACACCCGAGGTGGTGACTGGTATGTTATCTATTTTTGGCCGTAGGGCCCATATTTTGATTGATCCTGGATCTTCCCATTCATACATTTCATATGCATTTGCTAAGTCTTCTAACCGAATCTTGGAGCCATTGGAGTATAAATTGGCGGTGTCTATGCCAATTGGTGAAACTTTATTGGTAGAGTATGGATTCAGAGATTGTGGAGTGATGGTTTAGGGTTTTGAACTTGAAGCTGATTTGATTGTGTTGAATCTTTTAGAGTTTGATGTGATTTTGGGGATGGACTGGTTAGCCAATCATAGGGCTTCAGTGGATTGTTTTAAAAAGGAAGTGAGCTTTACAAAACTGGGATTTCCAGTGGTTTTGTTTTGTGGTGAGCGTCGATTGGTTTCCTTTTGTTTGATTTCAACGGTGACAGCTAGGAAGTATATCAAGAAAGGATGTGAGACGTTCCTAGCTCATGTTGTGGATACCCAGGTGGGTGAGATTGAGTTGAGAGATGTTCCTATAGAGAGGGAGTTTCCAGATGTATTCCCAGATGATCTTCCAGGGTTACCACCAATGAGAGAGGTGGAGTTCTCGATAGAGTTCATACCAAGTGCTGTTCATGTGTATAGAGCTCTATATAGGATGACACCCCTTGAGTTAGAGGAGTTGAGGGTTCAATTGCAAGTGTTAGTGAATAAGGGATTTGTTAGGCCGAGTTCATCTCCGTGGGGAGCACCGGTGTTGTTTGTAAAGAAGAAAGACAGATCTATGAGATTATGTATTGATTACTGAGAGTTGAATAAATTGACGGTGAAGAATAAATATCCACTACCAATAATCGATGATTTGTTTGATCAGCTTCAAGGAGCCAAGGTATTTTCCAAGATAGATTTGAGATTGGGATATCATTAGTTAAGGATCAGAGAGCCAGATATTCCGAAGACAGTCTTCAGGACACACTACGGGCATTATGAGTTTGTGGTAATGCCATTTGGTTTGAAAAATGCCCAGCTGTGTTTATGGATTTGATGAATAAGTGTTCCGTCCATTTCTGGATAGATTTGTAGTGGTATTCATTGATGATATTTTGATATACTCTCGGAGTAAGAGGGAGCATATGGAACACTTCAGAATTGTGTTGCAAACCTTGAGAGAACAAAAGTTGTGTGCCAAGTTTAGCAAATGTCAGTTCTGGTTGAGAGAGATTACCTTCTCGGGACATGTAATATCTTTCAAGGGAGTATTTGTAGATCCTCAAAAGGTAGAAGCCGTACTGAATTGGGAAAGACCCTCAAGTGTGACTGAGATTAGGAGTTTCTTGGGTTTGGCAGGGTATTATCGGAGATTCATTAAGGGCTTTTCTAAAATCGCCCTACCGTTGACCAGATTGACTAGGAAAGAAGTTAAGTTTGAATGGACCGAAGAATGTGAGCAAAGTTTCCAATAGTTGAAGACAAGATTGACTTCTGCACCAGTCCTTGCTTACCTTCTGGTATTGATGGGTTTGAGGTTTATAGTGATGCTTCTAGGCAAAGATTAGGTTGTGTTTTGATGCAAAATGGCAGAGCGATTGCATATGCCTCCAGACAAATCAAGAAGCATGAGGAGAATTATCTAGTCCATGATTTAGAGTTGGCGGCAGTGGTATTTGCATTGAAAATTTGGAGACATTATTTGTATGGAGTCACATGTAGGATTTTCATGGACCATCAAAGTTTGAAATATTTGTTCTCTCAGAAAGAATTGAATATGAGACAACGTAGGTGGCTAAAAGTGATTAAAGATTATGATTCTACAATAAAGTACCATCCGGGAAAGGTAAATGCCGTGGCTGATGCTTTGAGTCGGAAATCCCAAGGGGTTTTAGCTCATTTGGGTTGTTACAAGAGATGAGGACTTTGGGTGTGGATTTAGAGTGGGGAGAATCTAGGGCCTTGCTGGCAAGATTTAATGTAAGACCAATTTTTATAGATCAAATCCGAGAACTTCAAATAACCGATCCCTATTTGGAAAAATTGAGACTTAAGGTTAGCTATGAAGCTAAGACTGATTTGTGGATAAGAAATGATGGCATGTTGATGATGAGTAATAGAATGTGTGTACCGGAGCAAGGTAGTGTGAAATAAGAAATCTTGGAGGAAGCTCATTCCTCAGCTTATGCCTTGTATCCGGGGAGTACTAAGTTGCATCATAATCTAAGAGCGCACTACTGGTGGCCAGGTATGAAGAAGGAAATAACGGACTTTGTTTCCAAGTGTTTGGTGTGCCAGCAGGTTAAAGTTGAACATCAAAGGTTGGCGGGTTTGTTGAAACCTCTTCCAGTTCCTGAATGGAAGTGGGAGCATATTACCATGGATTTTGTATTCGGTCTTCCGCGGACAATAAATGGGTATGATGGAATTTGGTAATTGTTGATCGTTTGACCAAGTCCGTGCATTTCTTGCCCATCAGGATGGTATATTCGATGGATAAGTTGGCGAGTTTGTATGTGGCTGAGATTATTAGGTTGTATGGTGCACCTGTGTCAATTGTGTCGGATAGGGATCCGAGGTTCACTTCACGGTTTTGGCCTAGTCTACAGAATGCCTTTGGTACTAAGTTGAGGTTTAGTACAGCTTTTCACCCCCAAACGGATGGGCAATCCGAGAGGACCATTCAGATTCTGGAGGATATGCTAAGGGCGGTGGTTATGCAATATAAGAAAGGTTGGGATGTGTATTTACCCTTAGCATAACTTTCTTATAATAATAGTTATCAAGCCAGTATTGGGATGCCGCCTTATGAGGCGTTATATGGTAGGTAATGTAGAACTCTTGTGTGTGGGATGAAGTTGGTGAAAGGCAAGAAACTAATGGGTCCCGAGATAGTTTAGAATACTAATGACAAGATTCAAGTGATTAAAAAGAAGTTAAAAGCGGCCCAAGATCGACAAAGGAGTTATGCCAATAAGCGTAGAAAGGAGTTGGAGTTTGAAGTGGGGGATTAGGTGTTCTTGCGGGTGTCACCTTGGAAAGGATTGTTAAGATTAGGTAAGAAAGGCAAGTTGAGCCCAAGGTACATCGGGCCTTATGAGATTATAGATAGAATTGGTACGGTAGCATATCGATTGACACTCCCCCCTGAGTTGTCAAGAATTCACAATGTGTTCCATGTGTCAATGCTACGCAAGTATGTGCCCGATCCTTCTCATGTGTTGCAAGAGCAGCTGGTTGCCCTTAAGAATGATACGACTTATGTGGAAAGACCAATAAGGATCCTCGACTGGAAAAGGCAAGAGTTGAGCTCCCAAACAATTTCATGGGTTAAGGTAAAATAGAGTAATCATTCAGAAGATGAGGCGACTTGGGAACTTGATGATGATATGAGATCGCACTATCCGAACTTGTTTCAATAAGGTAAGTAAATTTCAAGAACGAAATTTTTATAAGGGGGGAAGATTATGACACCCTGTGTCAAGGAGTATTTGGTTTAAAGTAACTTATTGGAATTTGGGGTGAAATTGCAGGAAATGGAAGTTTCTTAGGAGGCTTTGTGGAAGAATGGAAAACATGAGGGCCTAATGGATGTTTTTGTAGATTAGTATATAAGGGGGGAGATATTGCATTTTCTACCCATTTCTTTCATTTGGAACGTTGAAGAGAAGAAATGGTAGAGAGAGAAAGTGTCAAGCTAGAGAGAGAAAATGCATATTGGGAGGAATTGAGTATAGATCCGGTACATTGGTAAGAATTCACTTCCATATCATTGTGTACATATTTTATTGTGGATTTGAGAGAAAGATAGAAAATGGGTAAATTTGGGATTTTAGGTCAAGAGAAGCAAAGATCGGAGTTTTTGATTTAGATCCGAACTAGAGGTGAGTGGAATATTATAATTTATGCATTAAATTGTTGTTTTGAAACTTAAATTCATGTTGTGTGTGTGTGGTTTTGGATGTTGAGTATGAGAAGTTGACAAATGGAGAGATTTCATGCATGAGAGGTGTTATTTTTGGGGTTTGTGAATGGTAGAATAGTGGGTGATTGGTAAGGAGTGAAATGGTGGTGATCGGGAGTGAAAAATGAGGAGATCCGTGGTGTACAATTTGTCGCTGCAGCGAAGTTCATATTTGAGGTTGTTGCCGAGGCGAAGTTCATACGAGCAAAAGTACAAGAATTTCCAGAATGTTTGTCAATGAGGCGAGGATAGCGTGTCACCGTCACCGTCGCCACGATGAAAAACTCTCGGGTTTGTGTCACCGAGGCTACAAAAAGGGGTGTCGTCGATGCGACAACCCTTAGAGGAATCAAGAGGATTTGGGGTAATTGGGGGTGTAACTGCAAGATTTGAAACCTTTCAAGTAGACAGGGGGTAGATGCAATAATTTAAAGGTCGAGAGACCTAAGTGTAATAATTAACAACTATAGGGGTTAAATTAAATGACTGAAAAAGTTGAGGGACTAATTTGTAGTATTGAAAAAGTTGAGGGGGCAAATTGATATTTTTCCATGAGGGGCTAATTTGATATTTTACATGGAAAGATGCATGTTTATGTGTATTATGAAACTCATCTCATGTATTGTATGTATAAATAATTATTATACACATTTATGCACTTGTGTATGCGATGATACGGGGATGTGATGATGAGATTGGGTTGAGTTGAGCATGGTGGTTGATGACTAGCTGAGTGTGATTAAGGATATTTCGTACTACCGCATGGTGATAGTATCCCATTGGGACAGGACGGACGTCTGTGAGCTCCAGACTTATCCAAATGTGTACCCCGGAATGTATCTACCTCTAACTAAGAGTGCTAGGGGATACTGTGGGATCTACCTATGTCTGAGAGCGCTGGGGGATCTTCCACGAGTGATTGAGTAAGTTGCATCTACCTATGTCTGAGAGCGTTGGGGGATCTCCCACGAGGTGACTTGAGACGACGCTAGTCGGATGGTTGTTTGTGAGGTTTCTACCGTAGTGTTTGGGGTAGAAGCCGGGAGGACGATGTTGATGATTGATGGGGCTGGTTACTAGGTTACTGAGCATGTTTTCCAGCGTTTAAGTATTTATATATATATTGTATTTTTAAACTATATTATTCACTCACTGGGCTCCCCAGCTCACTGTTTTGATTTTCCCTCCCCAGGTTATCATCTAGGAGTCAAGTCCCATCCTTCAGTGTAGGTCGGTGGCCAGATGCATGTTCCTGTATTTCCGCATATTGAGTGTCATATGGACAACTCTAATACTGCATTTTATATTTGAGAATGTAAAATAACTTTGCATTTTGGTATCTTTTGAATGAAAATTTTATTGGGTTTCTTAAAGGTTTCTCAAAAACTCACCTTCCTTTCAAGATCCTAGTCCCACGGAGCGCCAGAATCCGGTTGGGTAGGGACCACACGGGAGGGGACGTGACAAATACACGAAATTTTATATATATTATTTATTAAATTAATTTTTTATATTCTCTCTTCTACGTAACTAAATTATACGAAACATATACAAGATGAAAACTAATAAATTTATTAGCTATTATCATTTAGGAGATTGGACATATATAGCCAACTTAATAATAATATTTTTCCAAATTTTACAAAATTTATATAGAGGACAAATTCAGTCGTAAAATTCAGTAAACTATCAATTATACCCTTAATGAAACAACAAATAATATATTTTTAATACATAACATTTAACTATGTTAAATTCAATAGTTTAGATCTTATCTAGCATTGAACTGAATTAGTTTAACAGTTTAATTAAAACATGTTAAACCATACTAGATGGTGTTAAACTTGGTAATAATCTATTGTATATCGGGTACTTTTGTCTTTGTTATTTTCATTAAAGGCAATTGAGTTAAGTAGTGTTATTTTATGGTTAAATCTATCATTTAAACAAAACTTCAACATTTTGGGAAATAAGATTATTAAAGATGATTACATATGGGAATATTTCTATCATTTATTTATGGTAATTTAAAAAGGAGTTGTGCTACAACAATTTCATATAAACTGGCTTGACAACCTTATATGTTTGTCATGCATGTATACTCAACCTTAATTATTTAATTTATTTGTAATTTAAATTCACTCAGTCATCTTAAAAACACCTTAATTTGTATAAAAAGTTTGTATACGAAATATATATTATCCTTTTAAAAATAATATATGAAATATTTTACCGAATAATCTTGTCATGTATAAATGAAATATTTTACCAAATAATCTTATTATGTCAACAAAATAACTTAGGTTTCCATAATTTTGTATATATTAATATTATATGTTTTGTTTTATTAGAAAAATGTGTGTTTTGTAATCTATTATTTCTCCTTTTTGAGATGAGACAAAAAATAGTTAAAGACTTAAAATAGTTAAAAAAAATATTTGTTTCCCTGCTGAAGAACAAAATTGTTGTCAATAATTTTCCCTGAATAAAGCTTTATAAATCTTATTAACTAGTATTTATTTACTTTAAATAGGTAAATAGTAATATAGGCAACGAATATTACATAAAAACTAATTAAGGGTAACTTTGACAATTAATATATAAGTATCATGTATCAACGTATCTTGAACCAGTTACCTTTTCTTTTCTTCTCTATTTAATGGATATCTCAAAATCTAATACCCTAATTAAGAGAAAAAAAATTGATAATTAATTTATTTTAATTTTGTTTGTTATTGTGTCTTTATTGTCATGATAATAGGAAAAAGATATTTAAAGGTATTAATTAGGTATTTTCAACACTATTTAAGTAGATTTTAATTGCAAGTTTTAACTGTAAGGAAGTAAATTCACTTTTTACAAATTGATATAATTTATCATTTTATGTATTTTTGAGAAATCAGAAATGCTATAACTTTATTCATAAACTATTGCTAATATAAAATTCTATTTAAATATATAGATAGTAAATAACATTTAGAATAAAACTAGGTTGATAACAATCCCCACAACAATCTCTCACAATGGGTTAATCTAAGGGTCCAAATTTTTTTTGGTATTTTTGATATGATGTGAGGTGTGATGGGAGTTGTCGGATGAGTTGTTTGTGAGAGATTGTTGTGAGAAATGATTGTAAACTAGTCTTACTCTAACATTTATTATTGTAAATATATTTATTTGTTTGAGTAGACGTAAAAATTTTCCCGTAGTGTCGTGAGGTTGATTCTATGAGGGATGAACCACTGATATCACCATGGACCTGCAAACATAAGAAGAGTGAACGTGGAGCTCACGGGGGGACACTGGTGTGGTGTCGGCTGAAGGCACTCCGATGCTCAAGTCAGCATACTTGTGATGAATGAGAGGCTGAGAGCGGAATAGACTTACCAGATTGGTAGAGTGGCTGAAGCACGGCTCAACCCTAGAGACCGGGGTTGAGTTGTTCGGAACCACGCTCAACGGTGGCGGTAGGAGGCAGAGGCTCTTGAGAGTGAGTGCGCTCTAAGAGTAAGGTAAAGGCTTATGTGTGGGCATGAATCTATGAAAGAATGAATGAATTCCTGAATGAGGGACTTGACCCCTGCTTATATAGGAGCTCAAGGGGGTTGAGTCCTAGTAGGATAGGGAATCCTAGTAGAGCAAGTATTTGAGCGAAGAGGAAACTCGTTAAGATAGTTGCCTTAATAGGACTAAGATGCCTAATTTATATAAGATATTGGATCTTGGATGAATTAGGAAGTTTGGACTCGGGGTCCGCTCTGGTGATCGGCTTGGATTTGGGTTCAAGCCATGGGAGAGGCCCAATCCATGAGATGGTCTAGGTCACAAGTTGGCCCAAATCGTAGGATAGCCTTGCTCATAGGGTGATGTTAACGCGCCAAGTAGCCCAACCCGTGGAGGGGGCCAACTTGTGGTGTGAATTGGCCTGTAGAGTCGGCTGGCCCTTAGATTGGTTACTTATGGTCTAGGCCATCTCAGTAGATGGTCTCCTTTGAAAGTAGATTGATATGGGCCTAATTAGAGCTAAGCTAAGGCACTGGGCCCTATTTTGTCGTTAGTGTCGTTGTTAGACCTCGTCAAGCCCAATACGATTTTTTGCCTCTACAGTTTGTCCCCCAATCTCTAAGTTAAGGACTTAGCTTAGAGGGTAGATAAGTATGAGTGTAGACTGACCGAGTCAGTGCTAGCAGTTTGTCAGGTTAGATGGATCATTGTTTGAAATGTTACGTAACATGTTCATTGAGTCGTTTGAGGTGGTGTGCCTTGACTTGGTATGCAAACTTAGTACGAGCTAAGTTGTAAACCAACTAGAGTTGGGTGGTGCATGGAGACGTGCTTGAAAAACATGACTTGAAAGTAAGTTCACTCGACCAACCAGAGTTAGGAGATGCATGAAGGCTCGCTTGACCAATTGGAGTTGGGAGTCTAAATGCACTAGACCAACCTGAGTTGGAATGTGAATGTGATTTCACTTGTCTCCCACCCTAGGGAGTACTAAGCCTAAAGAGGGTCATTCTCCCGTAAATGAATGTACAACTCATAGCTCTTCAAGCGTCGAGTCGGTTAGGCTCAAATCGTCCATGTGTAGACTTGGATAGAGTTTCATTGAATCAAGATTGTAATGTGTTCCTCTCACTCGGGTCTACTCATGTTGATAAGTGGATGATGTTAACCAAGTGGAGAATTTGTAGGTGATTAATGCCCACACATGTCAGTTGTTCCTACCACTCGGCTCGGCTTGGCTCGGCTCGGCTCGACTCCGATCATGTTGATGAGTAGGCTGTGTTGCCCGAGTGGATAACTTTGTAAATGACTTGGTGGAACTTTAGTTGAAGTATGGACTCATCCTATTGGAGTAGACGAACTGAGCCGTGTCAAGTGGCAAACAAAATGATGCAAGTAGGAAGGTGTTTGCTTCATGAGTAATGTGTCCCTTAGACGATGTTAGAGTCCTCACTTGGGTTGTCGTGCGAAGTTTAGTCAGATAACGATCACCCTATTTCAGTGGTAGAGAAGAGTCAAATGAGTGTTTTCAATGATCATTTTTGTGGAGATGTTTCGTACATGTACATTTGTGTGCCCCTTCGTTTGTTGGTGCAGCTCGGCTCCATTCGTCCATGTATAAACTTGGATGGATTGTCATGGAGTTGCTTCAAGACTGGTACATAACTATTTTCAAATCAATGTTGTATGTGAATACAGCCACACTCATGCAAGTATGTGGTCGACAAGTAGTCTGGATTCCTAAGAATCGAATATCGTTCCCACGAACATTGTAAAACTAGTTAGTCAAAAATTGATTCTCCAGAACTAGTAACAGCAATGGTGAAATGTGATATTGAACTAAGTTAACCAGCAATGAAAATGTTTAATCAACTAAATGAAGCTAATTAATTAAAATAAACCTAAATGTGAATTTTAATTCAACAGAGTAAAGATGACACAATTTCAGCAATCAAAGATGAGTAAGTTAGATTTGAATAAAATCTCTGCTATTGTAATGCTGTTGAAAATGCTATAGCCTAACTCAGCATGCCATTTCACTCGATCCAAACACCTAATATCTCGTACTGTTCTCTTGAACATTCTACAAGCTTGTTTCTTAAGCTTGCACCTAACATACATTTATGTAGATTTGGACTTAAGAAACAAATTAAGGTTTGGTTTGTTAACAATCGTACAAGGAAACACCCATATGTCTATGTATTCTTTTCATACTCCCGTATGACCCTAAGGGCTTGCATTAACCAAATGATTTCCCTTGTCAATTAGACCTTCTCATCATCTATTTAACACGCAAGATAACAAGTATTGAATGGCCAAATCAATATTGTAACAATAAAACCCATTTGATTAAAATGAAATGTCAACTTCATAAGCTATATTAAGATAAAAATAACATTACAATAGGAGTTCAAATACTCAAATCCAACTTAAAAGAAATTAGTTCATACTAAAATTAAGGTAAAAAAAAGTAGAAGATACAACCATGAAGTTCATTGTACAAGGAAACTCAGATACAAGGAAGAAAGTAAAGAATATCTCTTGAACTACTCCCACTCTTCCTCAGTAATGGCTCTTGCTTCCCTTATCATTTTCTGCAATTTCTACTCTGAATATCACTCTTTGTGGCCGTCTCTCACTCTGATGATGAAGACTTGGAGAATAATCTTTCCACTTTGCTTTTATATGAGAGAACGTAGGGCAATTTTTGACACTTGGCACAGTACTAGGATAAATCATCCCTCACAGCCTTGTCACTGTGCATTCTCTCACTGTGTGCACGGAAAAAGTGATTGTCCTTGCCAGGACAGATCAGCAGCTTTGCAGGACCACAGCGCTTTTCTGTCATGCTGATCTAGCGTGTCATGCGCCAACATTCTTTGCCTCAAAGTCCACAACATCAGTCTTCAAGCTTAAACCATTTTAATCCGAGGAAAAGTCACTTGATTCTGAAATGAAGAAAGACAATTAAAAAAATTAAACCTAAACCACACCAAATTAGAGTAGAACAACGCATATTTTCTTCTTTAAACATAATCCACTCTAACTTGGCAAAGTTATGAAATATTAAACTAAAATAGCTAAATTAGAAATAAAAACCATAACAAAGATCCTAAATTAGGTCTATGATGACTCTATTTACAAGAGTTATCACACCCCCCAAACTTAGAATTTTGCTTGGTCTCAAGCAATGAAAACTAAACTATACAAGCAAAACTAAGGCACATGAAGAGAAATTATGGGAACACTATGCTTCACCCTATGCTGCCACTTTACTCACTCTTAACTTTCAGGACCACAACTTAGCATTCAACCAATTAAGTTCTCAACAGTTTTAAATCACAATTTTTTATCACAATTCATTTTAAAAAACATCATAAATTGATCAAAACAAAATTCACAAGTACTTATGAAGATAGTCAATCAAAGATCCTTGAGTCTAGTTACATGGAACCATTACTAAAATTTGCAATCCCTCATCCACAAGACACAAGCAACACATTCAAATGACAAGGCAAAGGGACTACTATTGCACATAGACCATCTCAAGAGGTTAGGGGTTCTGTTGGAAGACCGTTATTCACTTCATTCATCAACATTTTTTTAAATGAAATGTCAAACAACACATTCTGCCTTTTGGAAGCCTTTAACAGATTCATAGCTTTTCTGAACAGTTGATACACCATGGGGTTCATGGGCACTCATGGATACTTGGCTATGAACTACTTCAGACTATTGTTGCCCATGCCTCAACATTTGACACAACACACTTTTATTCCACACATCCTTTCTACAACAATTGATACACCATGGTTCATGGGCACTCCTGGATACTTGGACATGGTGAACATTGAAGTGTTCTTAAGCTTATTATTCAAACATGAAATAGGAAGCATAATGCTACTACTAAAGTCTTCCCCCCTTATGAGTTTGATACCTATATTTTTAATTGCTATCCCCTTGACCTTTCTTAAGTTTTCCTACTTGAATCTTCTATCCAACTCAGAATTGGTTCCTAAACTCTCCCTATTGATTGACATGCCTTAGGGGCTTGCTTCAAAACAACATTTCAAATTCATTCATTTAAAAATTTCAAAATTTTTCAAAATTTTCAAAATAGTCCTAAGCTTGTGGCAGCATCATTAAACATCATCAAGTTTTTCAAAAGTAACAAAGGGCAAAGCCAATATATTCCCACTAATTTTCTTCAAACAACACAAACAGAACAACAAAAGATTGCAAGATATTTAAACTAAACACTAGACAACAACACCCCAAACTTGAAGGTTGTTGTGTCCTCACAACAAAACACTTAAAAACAAGAAAAACAAAGCAACAAACAATAGAAAATTCAAAACAAAAAACTGTAAAGATGAAGGAAGAAGAACTCCCTCATTTGTTCATATTTCGTGTTGATCTTCGAGGCTGTAATATAAAATCTCCACTTGCTGATGTGGCTTGGGTTTTTACATCTAGTAAAAACGCACTCTATGCTATCCGAGATGTTGCTGCACTTTTAACAACACTCGAACATCTATATTCAGACAACCCAAAAATTGACTCCAAACAAGAGGTTGTTCTTTATTCCTGAAAAACATAAAATATTAGAAAAGCACACTGAAATTAGTAAAAACAAGATAAGTCCTAAAAACAAACAATGATAAATCAAAAATCCAAATAAAATGAATACAAAAGCTAGGGTTGCCTCCCAAGAGCGCTTGGTTTTAAGTCTTCTGCCTGACTTTGCCAATGCTCAATTCTAATGGTCGAGTGGAATTTCCACTCGTTCTCTGTCTAGTTTTGAGCCCTAGTAGGTTTTCAATCTTTGATCATTCACCTTAAACTCATCATTTGTCTTCTCATTAACCAAGTCAACTGCCTCATGAGGATAAACCTTGACCACTTTAAAAGGTCCTGACCATCTTGATTTCAACTTACTAGGAAATAGTTTGAGTCTGGAGTTGTAGAGCAATACATATTGGCCTGGTTGAAACTTCTTTTTATGGATTTTCTTATCATGTCATTTCTTGACTTTTTTATTGTATAGCTTGGCATTCATAAGAGAATTTCCTAAGTTCTTCAAGCTCAATCAACTACGTTTTCCTCTTATATTTGGCTGCTTGTAAGTTCATGTTCATTTTCTTGATGGCCCAATAAGCACAGTGTTCCAGCTCTAAAGGTAGGTGACAAGTCTTGCCAAAAACCAACATATAAGGTGACATGCCAAGAGGAGTCTTGAATGTTGTTTGGTATGCCCACATCATTTCATCCAGTTTTAGAAACCAATCTTTTCGACTAGGATATACTGATTTTTCCAGGATTTGTTTGATTTCTCTATTGAAAATTTCAGCTTGTCCATTGGTCTGTGGATGGTAGGTAGTGGCTATCTTCTATCTAACTCTGTATTTCTTAAGCAAATAACTCACCAATCGATTCAAAAAGTGTGTGCCTTCATCACTAATAAGACATCTTGGAGTTCCAAACCTAGTGAAGATGTTATTTTGCAAAAACTTCACAACCACCTTGGTATTATTTGTTGAACAAGCTTGAGCTTCCACCCACTTGGATACATAATCCACAACCATTAGAATATAATTCATACCAAAAGGGGGGAAATGATCCCATGAAGTCAATTCCCCACACATCAAAAGTTCAACTTCCAAAATGTTTGTCAAAGGCATCTCATGCTTCATTGAAATATTTCCCATCCTTTGATAGCGATCACATGACTTGGCAAATTCTTACGCATCCTTGAAGAGAGTAGGCCAGAAAAATCCAGATCGAAGGACTACTGCTACCATAGGGTGATGCATGACATTGATGTAGTATGCTGGCGCATTCTTAACCAAATACACATCTTCTCAAAATTTGATCAGCCTTTTGCTTGTATAAGTATGGGTCATACCAAAAGTAAAATCTCACTTCATGTAAAAATCTCTTCAAACGCTGTTTGGGAAGGTCATGAGGTAGAATGCGACATGTCAAGTAATTAGCAAAATAAGCAAACCATGGGCATTCGTGATGATTCATGGCAAGTATTTGCTCATCAGGGAATACATCTTTAATTGTCACATTGTCTTGAGTAAACTCATCATTTTCAAGCTTGGAGAGGTGGTCTATAACTTGATTTTCACAACCCTTCCAAATCTAATTCTTATAGAAGTAGAATACACCTTATAAGCCTTGGTTTTGAATCTTTCTTTGAAACCAAGTATTTGATGGCTAAATGGTCAGTGTGAACCACCACTTTAGTCCTTGTAAGGTAGACTCTAAACTTATCAAATGCAAAGACTACAACAAGTAGTTCCTTCTCCGCTGTGGTGTAGTTGAGTTGTGTCTCACACAAGGTCTTACTTGAATAATAAATAGGGTGAAAAATCTTACCTCACCTCTACCCTAGTATAACTCCAATAGCATAGTCACTTGCATCACACATAAGCTCAAATGGCAAGGACCATTCATGAGCTACAATTACAGGTGCTGATACTAATACTTTCTTCAATGTTTCAAAAGCAGCATGACATTCCTTGGTGAACTCGAATTTCTTGTCATGCTCCAGCAAAGAACACAAGGGTTTGGCAATTTTTGAGAAGTCCTTTATGAATCTTCTATAAAACCCCGCATGACCTAAGAAACTTATAATTCCTTTAACATTTGAAGGAGGAGGCAATTGCTTAATGACATCCACTTTGGCTCTATCCACCTCAATCCCCATTAGTGAGACTTTATGGCCTAAAACAATGCCTTCTTGTACCATGAAATGGCACTTCTTCCAATTCAAAACCAAGTTAGTCTTTTCACATTTCTTCAGTACCCTTTCCAAATTTTACAAACATGCTTCAAAGGAGTCACCAAATACTGAGAAATCATCCATGAAAATCTCCATACAATCCTCTACTAAGTCAGAAAATATAGACATCATATAGCGTTGGAAGGTTGCTAGTTCATTACACAGCCCAAAGGGCATCATCCTAAAGGCAAAAGTACCGTAAAGGCAGGTGAATATTGTTTTGTTCTGATCCTTAGATGCAATTGCGATCTGATTATACCCAGAATATTCGTCTAAGAAACAATAAAACTCCTTTCCAGCCAACTTGTCGAGCATTTGATCAATGAATGGCAAAGGAAAATGATCATTTCTTGTGGCCTTGTTAAGTTTTCTATAATCCATGCAAATCCTCCAACCAGTGACAATTCTTGTAGATATCAATTCTTCATTTTGATTTTTGATTACTATCATATCACCTTTCTTTGGGACACATTGAACAGGACTCACCCATTCACTATCCGAAACTGGATAAATTATCCTCGCATCCAACCATTTCAAAATCTCTTTCTTCACAACCTATTTCATGGCTGGATTGAGTCTTCTTTGATGCTCAACAAAGCTACAGCAATAATCTTCAAGCAAGATTTTGTGCTTACAAATTGAAGGGCTTCCCTTAATGTCGGCAATGCTCCAACCAAAAGCTATTTTATGTTGCTTGAGTATCTTTAACAATTGTTGTTTTCTCTCTCCAGAAAGTGATAAGGAGATAATAATAGGCAAAGTATCCCTTTCCCTAAGATATGCATATTTAAGATGACTAGGCAGTGCCTTCTGCTCCAACATTGTAGTTCAGTTACACTCATGCTCTCTTCCTCTTCATTATTAAGTTCAGATTCATCAACCACTCAATCAACATTATCAGCCCAACTACTACAGAATTTTTCCATGTCTTCCATAACTATGTTGTCCATAATGCCCACAACAGAGCATTATTCTGAATCATCGGGGAATTTCATTGCATCTAGAACGCTAAAAGTAACCTCCTGATTATTAACTCTCACAGTAAGTTCTCCTTTCTGCACATCAATTAATGTTTTCCCTGTGGCTAGAAATGGTCTACCCAAAAATGATAGGCACTTCACGATCGGCTTCATAATCCAAGATGATGAAGTCCACAGGAAAGATGAACTTGTCTACCCTCACCAACACATCTTCAATTTTTCCTTTAGGATGAACAAAGGAACGATCAGCAAGTTGAAGAGTTACGATTGTTGGCCTTGCTTCACCAATGCCAAGCTTTTTAAACAAAGATAGAGGCATCAAATTGATACTAGCCACCAAGTCACATAATGCCCTTCCACAATAAGTATTTCCAAACTAACATGGCAGTGTGAAACTTCCCGGATCCTTTAGCTTTTGTGGAAGTTTGTTTTGCAAGATAGAACTGGACTCCTTGGTCATGGCTACTGTCTCAAACTCACTCATCTTCATCTTCTTTGACAAAATATCCTTATGAATTTGACTTAGTTGGCATTTGTTCCAAAGCTTCAACCAATGGAATGTTGATGTGGAGCTGCTTTAGAACTTCAAGAAATTTGTGGAATTACTTGTCTTGATTCTACTTTTTAAGTCTTTGAGGATATGGTAGAGTAGGTTTCATAGGCTGCTGCTTCTCAATATTGGGCTGTGCTGGCGCAACATTATCAGCATCTACAGTTTTCTTTTTTGACTTCTCCACTGCCTCTTGCTCTTCAGGTTTTACTTCATTTGACTGAGTTCAGTTGAGGGTTGTTTTGGTTCAGGCATTCTCCTTGGCATTTGCACTTCCCTTCCATTTCTCAATTGAATGGCTTGGATTTGTTCCTTGCCTTCTTTTGGATTCTCGGTGTTACTTGGAAAGGAACCTTCTGGTCGTGTATGAACTGCCAATGCAAGTTGTCCAAGCTGGTTCTCCAAATTCTTCAGTGAGGCACATTGGCTTTGAATCAAAGTAGATTGATTCTTCATGATGGAATCACTCATATTATGAAATCTCTCATGAGGGTCTCCAATGAGTTGATTTTGTTCTCTAAAGGATCATTTCTTGGTTGCATTTGCTGATGAAATCCTAGTAGTTACATAGGTCTTTGCTGATTGGATGATGAAACACTTCCTCCTTGGTTGTTCCAAGAGAAATTTGGATGTTGTCTCCACCCTGGATTGTAAGTCTTAGAATAAGGATTATTTCTCCTATTTTGATTACTCACAAAACACAAAAAAGTAGGGTTGTTAGAACAATTTCCATACAACTTCCCCTTTCCACAAAATACACAAGATACTGCTTCGAGATTCCCTGTCGAATTACCCATTGCTGAGGATAATGTTGGTACAAGAATACTCATGTTCTTGACTAAGTTGGTCAAGGAAGCTACTTGAGCAGATAATGACGTGATGACATCCACTTCCATAACTCCGACAACTGTTCTTCTTGCATTCCCTGCCCTAGCTGCTAGCCACAGATAGTTGTTAGTAGAGATCCTTTTCAGAATCTCATATGCTTCATTGTATGACTTAGATGACAGTGCACTTGTTGCTAATACATCAAACATCATTCGCGTCTGCACATTTAATCCATTATAAAAGGTCTTCATCTGAATCTAACAAGGTATCAAATGATTAGGACACTTCCTCAGTAACTCTTTAAATCTCTCTCAGGTCTCATGTAGTGTCTCATCTTTGTATTGTTGGAATGAAGTAATATCATTCCGAAGCTTCCATTTCTTTTGAGGTGGGAAGTAATTCGATAAAAACTTGTGCAACAAATCATTCCAATCCATGACTGAATCTGGTGGCAATGAATTAAGCCAGACACGAGCTCTATCTCACAATGAGTATGGGAACAATTTGAGCCTCAGAATATCTTCAGAAACACCTTGTATCTTGAAAGAATCGTTGACTTCCATGAACAACTTCAAATGCAAATGTGGATCTTCAATAGCTAAACCCCTAAACTGACCCATTGTTTGTAACATCAGGAACATCATAGACTTCAATCCAAATTGCTGAGCTGGAAATTCAGGTCTGACTATGCTCGGATTGAATTGATTGATGAGAGGTGTGTCAAAATCTCCAATGATCATGTCCCTCTCATCAAGCACTTGTGGATTTGCACCTGCCTCGGTGAAAATTTCTTCAGGTTTATGGGCTCTTTGATTAGCTCTCAATCTTCTCAATCTGGCGTGAAGAGTTCTCTCTGGTTAAGGATCAAATAATAATAGTGCTTCATCAACTGATAGGTTCATAAACCACTCACCATCAGATCCAAAAAGAAGGCAAACAAAAATAAAATAGAATGCAAAAACAAATAAAACGAGCGACAATATTAACTAACTAATTTTGGCACAATCCCCGACAACGGCACCAAAAACTTGTTGTCAAATCAATGTTGTATGTGAATACAAACACACTCACGCAAGTATATGTGGTCGACAAGTAGTCTAGATTCCTAAGAATCGAATATCGTTCCCACGAGGATTGTAAAACTAGTTAGTCAAAAATTGATGCTCCAGCACTAGTAACATCAATGGTGAAATGTGATATTGAACTAAGTTAACCAGCAATGAAAACATTTAATCAACTAAATGAAGCTAATCAATTAAAATAAACCTAAATGTGAATTTCAATTCAACAGAGTAAAGATGTCAAAGATGAGTAAGTCAGGTTTGAATAAAATCCCTCCTATTGTAATGCTGTTGAAAATGCTATAGCCTAACTCAGCATGACATTTCACTCGATCCAAACACCTAATATCTCGTACTGTTTTCTCAAACATTCTATAAGCTTGTTTCTTAAGCTTTCACCTAACATACATTTATGTAGATTTGGACTTAAGAAACAAATTAAGGTTTGGTTTGTTAACAATCGTACAAGGAAGCACCCATATGTCTATGTGTTCTTTTCATACTCTCGTATGACCCTAAGGGCTTGCATTAACCAAATGATTTCCCTTGTCAATTAGACCTTCTCATCATCTATTTAACACGC